>JACGDI010005329.1:155356-335694 GCA_014898725.1 Jacaranda copaia | reverse complement strand
CTCATTTGAAGCTGAGCCTGTTGGGCCTACTAGATTATCCCATATCAATTGTTATTATTTAAATGTTTTTGTACGGCACCACAATCAAAAGCTAATGAACCTATCATAACTATATCAATCCTAGGACTAATACATCATTGTTTAATAATCATGCAATGCCTATATAGTTAAATTCAATTTAATCTCTTATGTACTAAGAAAGATACTAAAAATAGACAAAAAATACCAAATTTTGATATTTTTACACTGGATCTTTGTATTTTTGTACTGAATTCACCTTGTCTATACATATTTGGTGTGTTTTTGTACGTGCTTTTTCTTGGACCATATTTACCTCAAATCGATGTGTGAAACAATGTATAAAACCCTCTAATACAATAACATCATATTTCTTTAGGTAATGATTGTGATAGTACATGTGCAAATGGTTGGAAATGCAAATACCTATATCTAACTACTTGTGTTCCCATCCATATTAGTATAAACTATTATTATATATGTTAAATGTATTCTTCTGACATCACCATTGAAAGCCAATGAACTTCTCATGACTATATCAGTGCTAGGACTAATAAATTATGGTTTAATAATCATGCAATGGCTTAACTTAAATTCAACTTAATCTCTTATATACTAAAAATGATACTATAAATAGATGGAAAAAAAATCAATTTTTGGGATCTTTACACTGGATCTTTGCATTTTTGTATTGAATTCACCTTGTTCTATACTTATTTGGTGTGTTTTTGTACTTATTTTTTCATTGGCCCAATTTACTTCAATTCAATGCGTGAAATATATTGATTTATGTGGTAAATATATCATTTTGATATCACCATAAAAAAAGCTAACAATATGCCATAACTATATCTATTAATTATAGGACTAAAAACATCATGATTTGATCATCAAAAAATAACTTAAATAATTAAATTTAATTTAATTTCTAATGTATTCAGAATGATACAACATACTGAGAAAATAAAACAATTTTTTAAATTACACTTCTTAATTCTAGATATATTGTACTCGATTTTCATAATTTAGTATGTCTTTAGATTGTTTTTATAGTTGCTTTTTCTTATGGCATAATTTATCTTGTTAGTGTTGCATTAGAAATTATTAGTATTGGTATGCATATATAATAATATATATGCCTTGAAAAATACTAATGTATCCACAATTTATGACACGAACCATAGAAACAATATTCACATTCATATCAATTTTAATCAGAATTTTTTTTAATTTTAGTTTATACGAAGAGCATCCATATAATCCAAAAAACAAACATCCATATTATTCAAATTACTTTATAAATTAGAAACATCCTCTATCATCATTCAAATACTTAATATGAATACTGAATTATCCTAGTAATAACCATCCATGCATAATCATTTAGTATAGAATGGAGCAAATTGTGTTCATGAGTTAAAATTGTTGCCCTCTACAAATCCTACCTCGATTGGGATAATAGTTTTCTCATTTTTATCCTATAAAATCTAGAATACACAATCAACAACTGCATAATTAAAAATAAGTATAAATAAAAGATGTGAATATTTCAACTTATATAATTAAGGTTCAGGTGCTGCAAACACGATTAAAAAGCATTGAAAGTTTGTATTTTGGTACTATGATTACTTACACACAATACTGAACCAAGATTCTAGTATTGAAACCACAATTTAAAATGGGTGGGATTAAATAGATGATAGTTAAATTAGGGTTCATAAAAAACAAAACCACTATGCATTAACTAAATGGCAAGAAAAACAAATAAATTCAAGAAAATATTTTTGAACTCACAACTATTAAATCTATGTGAAAATAAAATATGATAATCAAATTAGCATTCCTAAAAAGCAAAACCTATATGCATTAACTAAAATAACAAACAAAGCAAACAAATTTAAGAAACTTTTTTTGACCTCACAACTATGAAATCTTGTTGCTAAAGTGAAATATCTTATCCAATCTTCGAAAAAATGGGCAAAATAATAAGTCTTCTTTTCTTGGACAACAACAATGGTAGGAGAGAGAAAGGGAAATTAGAAAATGTGGAAAATGGAAAGAATATTGTTGGGCTTTTTGCGGTTTCAAATTGAAGAGATGGACATTTTAGTATTTTCACACAAGTGTGGAGTGAAATCAAAGTTTAATTTTGAAATAGGGAGTGTATAAAAAAAGAAACATGTAGGGATTGAACACAAAAGTGACAACCGGCAAGGTTCTGAGTTATGGTAGTCGATGGTTAAAAAGCTTTAAGCTTCAGTGCTACGAGGCTATAAGCTTTAATTTTTTCCGTTTCAGAAAATCGGCGAGAGGTAGTTTCGGCACAAAATAACATCAGCGGGCATGGAGTTGCAGAAAATAACTTCTCATCTTACATTAATTATCAAGTCAACAAAGCACAATATTCCTGTACACAATTTGATGCTACACCACTACACTTTCTTACAATTCTCTACCACAGTCCAACTAATCTAGAGGAGAGATAGAACCGAAAAAGGCTCAAGTGGAAAGTTTTGTTGAATTGCAGTTGTTGGAGAAACCAGAAGGACTTACACTTCAGCTCCTCCAGATTTCTTTTGCATGTTACTGTGTGAAAAGCACACATTCAAGCTCAATCTTCAATTCTCCCTGTTCAACATTCTGCAACTTGATAGTCATTTCCCGTTTCACCCTACCATCTTCCAAGGTGATAACACCGTCCCCCACGAGTGTGTTCTCCTCCATGCTTCCTTTCCAATTTCCAAGCTGCATTGACTCACTGTTTGAGGACTCCAAAGCTTTTGCAGCACAGACCAGTGCTTGAATATCGATTTCTGCATCCCCCATAAAATCGTCCGTTGAGAACGTATCCTTGTCATATACGAACTGCCGAACCATTAACAAAAAGTTTTACACAAACAATGATCTATTTATCTCTTTAATGTGAAGGAAGTGAAAAAATTCAAAGCATGAACAAAAATTGATGTCAGCCCTTAATTAACGAAAGAGTGGTTGTTTTTAAGTGTTTTTGCTAGAAAAAAAGGTTGACTCAAAACCCAAACCAAATGACTAGGTCCATAAAGCTAGGCGTAGTCCACATACCCAATGGATCCTGATTTAGGTAGGATAGAGCAACGTATAGTATCTATTATTTGGGCATTTAAGAGTATGGTTCAAATGGATCTGTTGGTTGGATAGGGTAGGATATGAACCCAGCCACAATGTTCATCTATAACATAAATTGTATCTTTTGTCATTAAGAGAAGGGATCAAAGCTGTGAATCTCCCCTTGTGCCTCCTGTTTGAAGCGGTAAAAGAAGTACGGCATGAGCTAGAAAGAGTCTTTATTGATCATTAAGAGAGTATGGAGAGAAAGCCAAGACGCAGAGAATCCAAGCTTTGGAAGACCATCAAGGAAGTGAAAGAGGAGGTCCTGGTCCCCAAAGCATGAATAGTTGTTGAAGTAGAGTCCCAAAGAGTGTACAAGCTTTCGTGGAAGTAATGGCATTCCTAAGGGTTTCAGTGATTGGAGAAAAAGGCGAGACTCTCCATAGGAACCAGAAGTAGCTAAAAGAACGGAATGTGCAGCCCGGCAGGGCCAGTGGTGGATCAAACCCACTATTGGTTCTTTCCATCATGAGATAGAAATGAGCCACTGCTCTGGTTTGCTCATTCATTAAAAGATATCCCAGCAAAGATGAATTTTGAAGTAAAAAAAAAGCATTCTCCCCGAAATTATGACGTATCTTACCAAGAGTTTTGGGAGACACATTTCTATGCAAGAAAATGCTTACCAACTTCAGAGGAGGAATGTTTTCTGGAATTGACAACATTAGCCTTTCATTCCAAACTGGGTTGAGGTTATTCTTAATAACCCGTGTCTTCACAGACTGCAAACAAAAATAGAAGCCTTCTTGTTAAAAGCAGTACATAATCTTAGATCATGTTAACAATTGCAATTGGACATGACAATTGGAGTAAATGAGAAGAGATTTACCTGATTTCCCAGTGAGAGGATGACATATGGGTCACTAGAAACCATATCACGTACAGCTAGGTTGGTGCCTCTCATGATGTTAACATTAATCAATCCTATAAATTCAACCATACCTGCCTATACAAAGCAAATGAAAATGGTAAGAATTGTGCATCTTGCAGAAACAAACTTTAGCATAAAGATGAATGGGATACTGAAAACCAGATCACTGTCATAAAATAACAACGCAAAAAGACTTCAATTTCTTAAAACCAGAGCATGTATAGAGATTTTTATAAGAACATTTTCTCTTGTCAAGGAAAGAATCTAGTTAAGAGAAGTTTTTGATCCTTGTTCAATTTTCAAGAGCGATGAGATCCTTAAGCTCATTTCTTGCTTCTAGAGCCATTACCGTTGAGTTACTCTTCCTTGTCGACTTGTGTTCAGATCTTCTCCAGCTGTGACGCAATGCATGCCCTAGACCATGGATGTGTGTACCCATAGATTGTCTTTTGTGGTGTTTCTTCTCAGTATCACAGCTTGATGAACTGCAGTTGGAGGATGATGGTGACGGAAAGGGGCAAGACAACTGTAATTCACTGTTCAAAAACTGTTGAAGCTCATATTTTCTCCTGAGCATCCAAATAGTCTCAAATTCAGAAAATAGATATGCTAATCATATCAAAATCTCAGAAGTGTTGTACTTATTACTACCTTATGAAATTAGCTCGCTCCTCTGTAGACGATTCTGGTTTTGGCTTGCTATAATTGTCCGGAATATGAGCTTCATATTTCAAGTTTACTACAGTATTGCCTCCGAGTTCGATTAGAGCATCAACTTGCTCGTCGGTCCATTCATCAAGCTTCACAGATAGGACCTGCAACATAGACATGAGAGGGATGACAAGTCACTGGATCTATAAGTGCATGCATTGATGCCTGCAGATCAATTTATATTAGTGTGGATGCACACAAGAAAGCTAGCAAATCAATATCATTAACAACCATGATTTCAACATATCATTCCACTGAAAACCATAGAAAAAAATATCTGATTTCAAAAGTTAAACTATTTGATTACATCACAGAATCTCTAGAAAGAATTCATCACTCTGTATGATTCATATCATGGAAAATGTTGGGGAGATCAAAAGTTCCTATGAATATCTAGAGAAGCTACTCACTCAGAGCTATTAGCTTCCACAGCAACTAAAGAATAAAACATCGACAAGGCTAAATTTAAATGGACAAGGTAGACCTGATGCCAGATATTCTGAAATTGGCTGAATGAAAAGGGCAGAAAAAGTTAAATAGGGGCCAGTGAGCTACACATTATATTGGACAAGGATAGTTCTTACAAAAAGGTTCTACCATTGAACACATAAGACAGCAATAAATCAGTGTTTTCAGCAGCATGTAAACTCAACTCAACAACACTTGATAAAGATTTTGGGGTCAAATCACTAAGTTATGAGGTTCAGACCTTTGTTATATGGACCCCAAGGCTTCTATGTATACCAGAGCACTTTATACAAATGAATGCTCCAATGGTCAAAGATCTGGTCACCACAAAATGAAATGCAAGTTACAATGTCTCACTGTAGAGAAATATGTAAGGAAAAAGCAGCATGAAAGTCGAAATGTGCATGGGAAGCAACAAGATTACCTCACCGAAAAAACTCATAAGACAAATCAGTTCGTCAAGTCTAATTCATAAGTGGCAAAAGTGAACAGGATTTCAATAGCTAGAATGTAGTTCAACTGAGCTACAATAAGCAGATGAATCAGAAAATGAAAACATCTCTCTCTGTCAATCCTCCAAGTAATTTAATACAATCAGAAATGGACATAAGAAGGGAACGTCCTACTTCTTCAACCTCAACTGAATTTTTAGGAACCTAATGAAGTGATAAATCTGAGACTTACACCCATTTTGGATCTGGAGATCCACAATCTGCACAGAATCCATTACCAGCTTCAGATAACAGACTCTCCAGCCTCCTCTGTGCACCTAATTCACAAAAAGCATCAATAAAATCAAAATCTAGAAGTTGCACGGTACCATTTCCACGACATTCTTAGAGATTATCTTTTGGAAGAGAAAGAAATCTGACACAAAAGGGATGATCAACATAATTAAGCTGCCCCATATAAATGAGACACAAGAAATTGTGCATCTATCACAAAATGCTACGAAAGTGGGAAATTTGAGGGACCGGTTTTTAATTTGTGTGGATGTAATATCTTTCGATATATCTCATCCTTGACTCTTTCCATATATTTAGCATAGTAGATAAGCATGAAAATTTAGCTTACTTCTAGTAATCAAATTCTTTTGTATATAAATGCACGGCTGAGGAATATTTCTCCTTGAGCATTCAGAAAACCAACTCTAAGTTGGTATAAGAGCAAGATCATGGCCCTTTGGTAGGTTGCCTTAGCATTTTTTTGATCGCTAGCCCTTACTCTCAATCACAGATTCAAGAACTAATACTGAGACAGCCATTTCCTTGCTGGTGTACTGCGTGATGGTTTTGCATCGCTAAAGAATCCACAATTAACAACAAGAACTAAAAATTAATAAAAAGAAAGAATTAGATTGGAGATATGTGCTCTTGTGGGAGTTGAACCTACTGCATAGGTGCTTAGAGCCAGGTTGTAAACCAACATCTATATACACTACATTCCTCCCTAAAATACTGGACAAATTTCCTAGACCTGTAGCAAAGGGATGAGCAGTTACTATTGCAACCCTTTTTTTTCTTCCAACAACATACCCACCACATGGTGCAATTATTCCACCCTGATTTTAATAAAACTTCCAGCCATTAGATTTTTTTTCCTTCCTCAATTTATTGAACAGAAAAAACTTGGACCTCTTCACCATCAAACGCCGGTGTCCTATCCAGCTCCAATCTATCAACATTGCCTGCACTGAAGTCATCACCACTCAATTTCCAGCCAAACTCAAGAAACCTGCCATCATTGAAGTTGCCATGCACCTCCATGCGCTGCCGAGAAAATTCACCATCATCCCACACGTCGTCGCATGAAGGTGCGTGCAAGGCACCGCTTTGTTCCCATCCCGAGTCCTAACAACTTGATCTCCAGCCATCTTCGACGCGCAAACCTCTGAAGTACGTTTTTGCCCTTGTTTTGTATTCTGTCTAGTGCAAATTGGTTTCTTTGTCAGTTCTTTGGCTTGTTTCTCGGTCAATCATGGTTTCAATGTTAGAATTATCCTCAATTGTTGATGATTCAAATAGGGGCATTGTCTCCTTTGTTTTCTCTGGCACTCCAATTATAACATCAAAGAAACTCAATGGTAAAAATTATTCAAATTGGCTGGCTACTATTAAAATATGGTTATTAGGGAAAGAGCTCTTTGATCATCGCACTAAAAAGGCAAAGATATTGAGGTATCAAAGAAGGACTACTGGAAGAAGGTTGATTACTAACTAGTTTCTTTGTTATGTTAGTCTATTAATTCAACATTATCAATAAGCTTCCGCTGCTGTAAAACCTTCTATGACTTATGGTAAAAGGCTCAAAGCATCTACTTCAATGTTATACAACATTTATATGATGGTATTCACAATGTGGTAACACTAAATATGATGAACTGTGACATACCATCATGTTTACACAAAGTTCGATCACAATTCAATAGATGAAACTCTTATTGGTTGGTGATACAAATGAAAAGACAATAACCAACCTTGACAAGATGTTTATAGTTCATGTTCTCCATGGGCTCTATAAGAATTTTAATTATGCTCAAAATCAAATCCTAATAAATCCCAATATTCCCCTAGTGGAGGAGCTCTTTGATTGGCTATTATGTGTCCCTCCACTAGGAACAACATCAAGATTTGAATCTCAAACAAGATCAGAGTCCTCAACCTTCGTCTCTTATTCATCTAATTATGGAGGTCATGATCATGGTCAGGTTCGTGGTGGTAGAGGATATCATGGTTCTGGAAATCACGTTAAATATTCTCATTGTGGATATGAAGGACATACTTAAGATAAATGCTATTTTCTATATGGTTTTCCTGAAAAATCAATTAATGGAGCACATTCTAATATCCAAAACATTCTATTAGATGTTGAATATAAGGAGTTTCTCCAGTTCAAAACAACTCAACAAGCATCATCTTCAACCACTATAACTCAAACAGGTAATTCAACAATTTGTCTCTCTCAATCTATACATGGTGATTCTTAGATTCTAGATCCTAGTGGAAATGGTAATAATGTAGGTAATCCATCTCTTATCTCAAATTTATCATTAATCAAATCACCACATCACATCACAGTTGCCAATGGTTCTAAAGCTAAATCTAAAAGTGTTGGTCAATCTACACCTACTCCTTCGTTATCCCTAGGTTCTATCCTTTTAATACCAAATTGTCCCTTTAATTTAATGCATGTTAGTCAGCTTACTAGCAAACTTAACTGCAATATAACTTTTACTACTGACTCTTCGTTATACAAGATTAGATCTTGAGATGGACAATTGGTGGAGGATTTGAGTCACAAGGACTTTACTATCTCAAACCTCTACCTTTCATTATATGTGTTGTCACACAACCTCCAAATCTTCTTCTTCATCATTTGGAACATCCGTGTCTAAATAAATTAAAGAGAATGGTTCACTATCTTTCCCATTTGCAGTCCTTAGAGTGTTTGTCGTGTTAGCTTAGAAAACATGTTCGAATATCATTTCCAAGCAAGGTAAATAGTCAAGCAGAGTCACCATCTAACATAGTTCACTTTGATGTTGAGGGTCCTAATTGTGTCTATTTCGTTTGCCTTTTATTGATGATTTTCGATATATACTTGGATAGTTTAAAAGAAAAATCCTTTGGAATTATTTACTATTTCTCAAAGCTTTGGCAATGAGATTTAACCACAACTAGGGCATTTTATTCGCATTTTACGTAGTGATAATTCAAAAGAATATTTTTCTTCAACCTTCAATTCCTTCATGATATCTCGTGGTAAGGTTCATCAATCTACTTGTCCACCCACACCACAACAAAATGAAATAGCAAGAAGAAAATATCGCCATATTGAATCTACTAATAATTTTTTGATAAATGTTAATGCACCCTTGAAGTTTTGGGGGGAATGATGTTCTCACTATAGGATCTTTTCTCAATAACTAAGTACCTCAATCTATTTTTTTCTAATGAATTTTCTCTGCATTGTTTCTCTTCGTGTATTTGATTCTACTTGCTTTGTGCATGATCTTTCCCTTTACCATGATAAACTATTTGCTTGGGCCATCAAATATGTTTTTTTTTTTTGGTTATTTTCAAATTTAGAAAGGATATCGATGTTATTCTCCTTCCACACATGGATTTTACATGTCTGCAAATTTGACATTTTTCGCAAAAACACCCTATTTCAAGTCACCAATAGAGCTAGAGACCATTTCCCAACTTTTACCAATTCCTTACTTTAGTTTGCCAGTTCCTAGTTCTCCATGCATACATGTGCCTAAGCCCCAAGATTAACCTAGTCAAACTAGGTTCCTACTTAGCCTAACCATTGATCACCTATTAACATCAATCCCAACCTAAGGTTTCAAAAGTTATAAGCACTGTTGATCTAAGTGATTCCTCTCCTGCTCCAGTGCCTCTTGATTCTCTAGACCTACTTGAGTCCCCTATTGATCAACCTATTTCCATGTGCAAAGACACACACTCCACACATAACCTTATCTAATCTATAATTTTTTGAGCTATCATTATTTATCTCCATCCCATTATGCTTTTGTATTTACTTTATCGTCTACTTTTATAACTAAAACAATTTAGGAAGCACTATCACATCTAGGATGGTGTTAGGCAATCAATGAGATGGCTGGTTTAGATTCTAATGATATGTGGACTCTAGTTGATCCCTCTCTTAGAAAATCTATAGTTGGTTGTCGATAGGTTTTTAATATTGAAGTGTGACCTAATAGGAAAGTAGGATGTTTGGAAGCTTGGCTAAGGTTACACTCATATTTTTGGACTCCATTATGGAAACACTTTCTCTCTTGTTGCTAAAATGGCCTTGGTTTGGCTATTTTTATTATAACTGCTATGAACCATTGGCCTTTATACTAATTGGATATTAGAATGCATTCTTACATGGTGACTTAGAGGAGGAAGTTTACATGGAGTAAGCACCCAAGTTTATTGTTTTGGGGGAAATAAGTCATGTTTGTAAGTAACATAAATCTTTATATGGTTTCAAACAGTCGCCTAGGGTTTAGTTTGGGAGATTTAATAAAGTCATTCAACAATTTGGTGTAGTTGATAGTGAAGTTGATCATTCCGTGTTCTATAAACATTCATCCTTTAAATGCATCTATCTTGTGGTCTATGTGGATGATATTGTCCTTACTAAAAATGATTATGGTGGCATTCTGAAGCAACATTTATTTCAACACTTCCAAACTAAGGACTTAGAGAGGTTGCGATACTTCCTTAGGATTGAAGTGGCCAATCCAAAGCAAGCATTGCCATCTCTTAGAGAAAGTATGTGCTAGACATTTTGAAAGAGATAGGAATATTAAATTGTAAGCTAATTGATACTCTTATGGACCCTATTGTCAAACTTCCATGAGATTGGGGGGAGTCATGTTCAAATTATGGTAGATGTCAGAGACTTGTGGGAAAATTAAAATATCTCATCATGACCAAACCAGATAATTCCTTTGCTTTTAGTGTTGTAAGTTAGTTTCTTAACTTTGCACAGAATTGTGGTTTCGATGCAATGGTTCGAATCTTGAAACATATAAAAGGATCCCCTAGAAGAGGGTTAGTATATGAAAATAGAGGTAACAAAAACATTATTACATAACAGATGCGGATTGGGTAGGATCACCTAGCAACAACTTTTGAATATTGTGTTTTATTGGAGGCAATCTCATCTCTTGGAAGAGTGAAAAACAAAGTGTTGTCGCTAGATCAAGTGCAGAAGCTGAATATTATGCTATGACCCTAACCATAATGTATAATCTGGTTTAAACAATTTATCCAAGACATGAAATTTTGTGAAGTAAGCTTTATGACACTCATTTGTGACAACTAGCTCTACACATCTTTACTAATCCAGTCTGTCATGAATGGAGTACACATACAGAAATTGATTGCATTTCATTTGAGAAAAGATATTCTCTAGAGAAACGATTATCTCATTTGTGAACTCTAATGATTAGTTGGTTGATATCTTCACCAAATCTCTCTGAGGTCCAAGGGTAGTATACATATGTAACAAGCTGATCATACGACATATATGCATCAATTTGAGGGGGAATATTGTAGTACCCCATCCCACATGGATTAAATATTAAAAGAGTGACTATTATGTAAACTTTAGCCAGAGTACTCATGTACATCCATTGTATATCCCTTTTTGGCAAATTAATTATAGCCCAATTTCTGGATGCACTCGTTAGATTTGGAGGCAATTCTCGCCTCTAAGGGCTCGTAGGCTTAAGGCATGACAAATAGTATCAGAGCCTAGGTTTTGAACTTAGGCTATGTCAAAATAGGATCCTCAGGCTATGGAATTTAGGATTAGAACTCTTAAGAATTGATGTTGTCCTTTCTTTATTTTCTTTTTATTTTTTTATTGATCTAATTTCTTTTTGGTTTTATAGGATAAGATGGTAAGTTAGAGCCTACGTAAGTTAACTCATTATTTAGATGTTTCACCCTGTGTGATTAAGGTTAAATGAAGTGAGCAGTGCAACCCTAGATGCAGGCAATCCATGTTTGAAAAATTCAATGCACTTAGAAAGGATTACCCAAACTTAATTGTGCATCAACTTGAGGATGATAGGGACCACCATAGAAGAGAACACCTTTGCTATAAGAATAGATATGAAGAGTTAAAACAATAGCTAGAAGTCTTCTAGCAGGAGTTGAATCGCCAAAACAATAAGTCACAGGAGCAATGTTATCAACATCAAAATGTGTTTAGGATAGCCATGAGAGGCCTTAGAAAACCCAACATTTGTTAGCTCGTTTTATCAATGAGCTGGAGGAAGAAGACCCAAAAGAAGAATCAATTAAGGAAGAGCCCAATGAGCAAAATGAAGAAGACCCTAAAAAAGATCTAGAAGAAGTGGGCTCAAATATAGGTATTGAAGAGATAGACCCCAGTGAAGGAAATGATAAATATTAGAATAGGAGAATTATTAATTAGAGTTTGATAGGACCCTTAGTTTTAAATTTCCATTTGCACTATTTCAGTAGATTAAGTTGTCTATTTAGTAGTTGTTATGAATAAAACAAACTTCTAGTTAGTACTAGCTATTTTGTTATGCAAGAAGGATGATTGCGTATGAAACTTAATTATAAAACTTTCTTTTGTTTCCTCTTTTACCATGAGAACTTCTAGAGTCTTTGATTTATTCGAAAGAAAAGTATGCAAACTACTATTAGAAAAGAATAATAATAGTAATAACTAAATTGAAAGTTAATCAAATCAATTTATTAACTGGTAAATAAAAGATATGTATATTGTCATGTTAAGTATTCATGATATTTGACAAATATTTTTACTTTACCTTATTTCACACTCCACTTCATATTTCATTAGGTATAGACTACTAATAGCAACCAATTTATTTTAGAATGGATCCCAGATGTGGAGTTCGTCAAGGAAGACGCCTAGTTAACGTTACAAGAATTCGACTAAGGGATGAACAAGAAACACCAAGACACGTTCCTGCCAATTCTCCATAGGTAGAACATAGACAAGCTCCAACCCAACCACTACTGATAGGCGACGATCCCTCAACTCAAATGGTGGCGGCAATGCAACAATTCACGCAAGCCTAACATCTCCTGATATGGTACTTAATCGGTTCTTACATTTTTGACTACAATGTTTCAGTGGGGAGCTTGATGATCGAAAAGCTGAACTTTGGATAGAGAGTATAGAAAACATCTATAGTGTATTGGACTATAGTGATGAGCAAAAGGTCATTCTTGCTATATTCCTTTTTGAGGGTCTGACACACCATTGGTAGAACTTAGTAGAGGTGAGATAGAGACACAACAACTGCTAGAACTTGGGAAAACTTCCTTAAGGAGTTTGACAACAAGTACATCCCAAAGTTGGTTCGTGAACAAAAGGAAGATGAGTTTAACCAATTGCAGTAAGGAAGCCTCTCAGTTGCCCAATAGGAGGCTAAGCATACACGACTAATCAACTACGTGCTGTACATGCTTGATGATGAACCAAGGTGAGTTAGGAAGTTTTTGAAAATACGATGGGCATTTCTTCTCATAGATATACCTAACTACATGGTTGCAGTCGAGAAAGCTTCGAAGATAGAATCAGGACTAGCTGAGTTGGAGGCCATGACTAAAGTAGAAAAGAAGTCTCGTCTAGCTGAAAGCAACCGGCAAGGAAGGAGGACCCAAAGGCAAGGAGCAGAACAACCACAACAATAGTATAACAACCCCACTCGCAAATTAATCGTAACCTCTAGATTAGTCAATACTGGGAAAAGGGACATTGTGTGCAGCTACTGTGGATACTCCGGACATGAAGAATTTAAGTATTGAAGAAAGGCGGACCATTGTTTAGCATGTGGTACTGACTAGCACCACCTTCGCGACTATCCATCGATGAGGCAACAATCAGTAAATCAAAATTTATCTAAGGGAAATCAACTCGGTCCAAAAAACTCTAACAATGCTAAAGCAAAAATTCTAGCTAGAGGATATGCACTAGAGGATGAAGAAGTCCTAAATTCAACCACTGTGGTAGAAGGTACTATTCTAATTTCCTAACATTTAGGAAAAGCTTGATTTGACCCTAGCGCAACACATTCTTTCATATCTATTCGTTATGTGAATATTATAAACTTACCTGTGGAGGATTTATCATATGACTTAGAAGTGAATGCTCTTATGGGTTCTCGTATACTGACGAGTAGATTTTGTAAGGCTTGTGATATACATATAGGTGGAAGAGATTTTCCTACATTCTTAGTGTTATTACCTATAGAAGGTTATGATGTGACATTGTGGATGAATTGATTTTCTAAATACCACACCTATCTTGATTGTTGTTCTAAATTGGTTAGTTTGTGTGAGCCCAGAAAGCTAATAATAGAGCTTTAGGGAATGAAACCAACTAGGATGACTTTGATTTCATCAACTCAGGCTAGAAAAGCACTAATAAAGGGTGAGAGAGGATACTTAGCTTACTTGATCAACAGACCAAAGGACAAGGTTAAGATCGACGAGGTCCCAATAGTTGTAGATTTTCCTGATATGTTCCCTGAGGAGTTAACTTCGCTACCCCCAAATTGCAAAGTGGAATTTTCTATTGAGGTTCTACTGGGAACAAATCTAACATCTAAGGCACCATATAAGATGGCACTAGCAAAACTTAAGGTGCAGTTACAAGAACTGGTTGAAAGTAGGTTCATTCGGCCAAGTTCAACCCCCTGGAGAGCGCCAATGCTTTTTGTAAAGAAAAAGGATGAGACTTTAAGGATGTGAATAGACTATCGAGGCTTGAACAATGTCATGATTAAGGATAAGTATCCTTTGCCTAGAATTGAGGAACCTTTTGATCAATTACAAGGATCATGAGTTTATTCTAAAATGGATCTTAGATAAGGATACTACCAGCTAAAGATTAGAGAGGAGGATATAACTAAGACAGCATTAAACACTTGATACGGTCATTTTAAGTTTGTGGTGATGCCATTTGGGTAGATTAATGCCCTTGCAGCATTTATGTGTTTAGACCATATTTATACCAATTTGTGGTTGTCTTTAATGATGATTTTTTAGTCTATTCAAAGAGTGGAAGGACCACGAAGAACACTTAAGGATGGTATTACAAAAACTTCAGAAACATAAACTTTACGCTAAGTTCAATAAGTTTGAGTTTTGGCTTGATAAAGTAGCCTTTCTTGGAATGTCATTTCTGGAGATGGAATTACGGTCATAGTTATTAAAGGCGAGAGGAGAGAGACAGGCGAGAGAGCCATTTTTAAGGCGAGAGGCGGGCGACCAAAAGGCAAACAAGGCAATGATTTAAAAAATGTATATACAAAAATATATATAGTGCGAAAATTCCAAAAAACATATAGACATATAAATAATATTAAAAGAATCCAAATTCACACTTCAAAAGTTCATTCATAACTCATAAAAAAATACTAATTTATAGTCAATTAACAATAGATAATATATTCAATTTTAGAGCAAAGTAGGAATAAAACAAAAAAAATGAAAAAAAACAGCAAAAATAGAAAAAAGAATAACAGAAAACAGCCAAAAAAAAAAACTGAAATTTTTACAGAAAATTTAAAAACAGCAAGAAAACAACTTAAAACAGTAAAAAGAACAAACAATAAAAATAAATAAACTGAAATTCTTGGGTTTGGCTAGCTATTACAGGAAGTTTGTGCAAGATTTTTCAAAAATAGTAGCCCAATTGTTTGGTCTAACTCAAAAAAAGACTTCATTTAAGTGGAATGATAAGTGTGAGCTTAGTTTTCAAGAACTTACAAAAAGGTTAACCTAGACACCAATATTACTTAAGGGTACTAAGAATTTTGTTGTGTATACTAATGCTTCTAAAGAAGGCTTGGGATGTGTTATGATGCAAAATGGTAAGATATTAGTGTATGCCTCAAGAAAGTTGAAACCCAATGAGCAAAATTACCCTACTTATGACTTAAAGTTAGAGGTAATTGTGTTTGCCTTAGGGAAGTGGAGACATTACTTGTATGGGGCAAACTTTATAGTGTACACCGACCACAAGAGCCTGAAGTATCTCTTCACCCAAAAGGACTTAAATATGAGACAACATCGTTGGACGGAGTTCTTAGAGAATTATGATTGTTCAATTCAATATCACCCAAGAAAAGTGAATGTAGTGGCTAATGTTCTTGGTCATAAGGCACAAGTAGCAAATCTTGTTGCTTTAGGACAAGGACTAATGCTGATGGTAAGCTAATATTACCCTAAGGCCAATCAGAGGATTAGGGAGGCACATGGAAGGGACAAAAATCTACAAAGATTTAAGATAAACGCAATGGACACCCCCAACACCAAGTTTGAAGTGGATCGAGATGGGACTTTATTATATGGGAGACGAATCCATGTACCTACGGACGAGGAATTAAAGCGGGAAATTTTAGATGAAGCTCACAAGTCAAGGTATACGATCCATCCTAGTGGTAACAAGATGTATCAAGATCTGAAGAAATACTATTGGTGGATTAACATGAAATTAGAGATTGATGACAACGTTCAGAAATGTCTCACTTGCCAGCAAGTCAAAGCAGAGCACCAAAGACCAGTTAGGCTACTAGAATCCTTAGAAGTGCCCACGTGGAAGTGGGAGATGATCGCTATCGATTTCATCACAGGGCTACCTACAGTGAGGGGAGGTTACAAACTTACAATAGAACCTGGGTGACAGTTGACAAATTGACGAATTAAGCTCATTTCCTACCTGTAAAGATTACCTATACAGTAGAGACACTAGCATGAATTTATACTAATCAAATCATTTGGCTACGTGGGGTACCCATTACTATAGTATCCGATTGAAAACCTATGTTTGTCTCTAAACTTTGTAAACAAGTGTAAAAGAGTTTAGGAACGAAACTGCAATTTAGCATGATAGCACATCCACAAATAGATGGTCAGTCAATGTGAACCAGTCAACTTTTGGAAGATATGATCCGAGCTAACATATTAGATTTTGGAGAAGGCTGGATTAAGCATCTTCTACTGATTGAGTTTGCTTATAACAATAACTACCAATCGAGTATCCAAATGGAACCCTATGAGGCATTATATGGAAGAAAATGCTGATCACCATTACATTGGGACATGGATAAGTATTGTGTGCTGCACAAGGTCGACAGAAAAGCTATACAGACAATAGGAAAAGAGATTTGGAATTTAGTGTAGGAGATATGGTCTTTTTAAAAGTGTCACCTAGAAAAGGGTTTGCAAGGATTTGCAAAGGAGAAAAGTTGAGCCCTCGGTATGTTGGCCATTTTGAGATAGTGGAGAGAATTAGGCCAGTAGCCTATTAAATTCTTCTACTACTGAAACTTATAGGAACACACAATGTCTTCCATGTGTCACAATTAAACAAGTATTGCCTAAACCCCTCGCATATTATTAAGTAATACGATCTACCACTTCAAAAAGATTTGACGTATAAAGAGAGACCAGTCCAAATTTTAGATCAAAACATTCAAAAACTATACATTAGCGGGATCCCACTAGTAAGTAGTCTCTGGAGGAACCATAAAATAGAAGAGGCAACATGGGAAAGCGAAAATATCACCCAGAACTCTTCACTAACTCAAGTTAGAATTTGGGGACCAAATTTCTTTAAGAGGAGTAGGATGTAATGCCTTAGAATTTCTTTTAATTATTTCATCTTATTTTATTTTTACTTCACGTATTATTAAATATAAAAAAGGAATGCAATATATATAGCACTAAATTATCACTTGACCAAATAGTGATAACTATTATTTAAGTTCACAGATATATATATATATATATATTAGATATTCCAAATTTTGGAAGAATAAGTTACAATGCCACTAGAATTAATACTATATTATTACTAGAAATTAATAATAAAGGCATCATATTTATGATAGGATTATCCTAGTTCTAGAAGATAAATAACCAGAGTACTAGTTGAAGTAAAACACTTTTCCTATATATGTAGTCCTTATAATCCAAAATCCTATTGCAGAAGAAAAAAGGAGAAAAGAGAAAGAGAGAAGAGGTTAGCAGCTATAAGATCTTTTTTCTTTTCTCTCAAGGTAATCGTCTCCATTGGAAGTGGTGAAGGGAAGGTAGTTTCAATCTCCTAATTATACTTACGGCCACAAATTAGGTATAAAAACTTGGGATTTTAGATGCTCCATATCATCTAGTATTTTAATGGTAGATTTTATACTTTTACCTGGCATAAAGGAAAAGCCAAAGCACATCCCCACTCCTTAGAGAAATATCCTTGTAGATGACATCCTGACACCTGCCATAGTTATGTTTATTTTATTGTTTCCTCTGCACTATTGAAGATTGATTGCTTTCCAATGGAGTACATTCTAATATAGAAGTTAGATTGTCAATGCTTGGTCCCATCAATTTCCTGGTTTTTCTTTTGCTTCTCATGAAATTTAATTATTGCAAAAATGTCAGTGGAGATATAATTATGTGCGGTTATATATTTAAGTATGTAATTTGATGGTTACTTAGTAAGTATGGTGGGATATATATATGTATATATATGGAATTTGATAGAACATTTAGGGCATGTTTAATTTTGCTCCCATATATATTTATATATAAGATAGCTAACAGCCTATTTAGCGTATGTGTGTATATATATGGAACTGATAGATTGGTGTTATTAGAAATTAAATCTTGTCTTTTGCGTGGTGGGGATTATTGTGTGAATATATATGGAGAAATAGACGTGTTGGTCCACGGAAATTGTTAACTTTGGATATGAGAAAACAATTGGGATCAAGTGTTAGTGTGCCAAATTTTAGAATCATGTGAGGATAATATGTGCAGTGCTTTTTTTTATTTTTTCCCCTCCTAATATGGACATTTACATTAATAGCCATGTCACTCCCATGTAATCGTGTTGTTTAATTATAATCTTGAAATAATCAATTAGGAAGATTAAATTGATTAAGTTTTTTACATTCCATCCTTGGATAAAAATAATGGAGGTTTTGTATTAATTAGGAAACCAAAATAATCTAAAGTTGTATTTTATTGGTTAATCTTGACTGGACATTGTATTAATCTCTTGGAAGGATATCATTGGATAGTATGAATTAAATTGGGAGATTAATTGAGATCAATATTATATTTGTGTTAACAGGTGACATGGAACCGAATAATTTAGGGTTCGTCCTGATAAGGACTGTGAGTACTTAAACTTATATGTACTATATAGTACTTCTTTTAAAACCCAAAAGGATATATGCTATGTAATCCATTGACAATTTTTTTTATTTTATACTGCACTATATATGTATGCCATTGCGCATAAAAAGAAAATTCTCTTATTTTATTTCTAGATGAAAGAAGAGATGTTCTTTTATGATTTTTTCTTTTTCTTTTTAATGCTTCTAGACTAACAGTTAAATTCGATGATTAACTAAAGACTGAATTTACTGTTATGATTCTTGTGTGTTGGATCCAATATAGTTTGGGTGTGCAAGGAACTTCACTAAGCTGCAGTGGACATTCCGATTGAACCCCAAGCCCTAATAGCCTAATCCCTCTAGCGCACAATAGAAGTCATTTGTGGCTAAGGTGGGTCGAATGATTTCCAGAGGACCTAGGCTCGGGTACTATTTTGGTAAGGTCGCACCTTGTTTGGAGCGATAAGGGACTGTTACGGTAGGAGTCATAAGGTTGACTAGCTACAACTGTGATCATCTCATTTAAATTGTTAGTCTATGAAAATATTTACTCAATTCTTCTTTCATTAATACTTGATTGTCTATTACTTTCCACTTATATTCTTCTCAAATATTTTCACTGAACTAATCATATTAAATTCATGAACTCACATTGCACAAACTTGACATTCACTGAGTCCTTTACTCACACTCGATATGTTTTTTTTTTAATTTCCTTCTAACAGGCCTAAACCCTAGCCTTAGTGAGGATGTGAATCTTACTTATGATGAGAATCAAAACTGAAATCTTACTTTGGATCTTTGCATTAGATTAGTTTATTTCTTATTAGCTTATTAGTTTTATTTCCTATTATGGATTTTATTTTGTTTTAGTTGAGGTTAAGTATTAGCACTTTGAGTTTTTTTGTCTAACATGATGATTTTGAATACATAATGTTATTTCTTTGGAATTGAGTTTCATGTTTCGATATTAGAATATATGGTTTGATTTTAAGGTATGACAAATGGCATAAGAGCCATCACTAACCGGAATATTGAGAGCTAAGTGCTATATGATACAAAGTGCTAAGTGTGTGGGAGCCATCTCTTGAACTTGCAGAACAAAGTGCTACACACATAGGAGCCTTCTCTTGATCATGTAGGAGCTATATCTAGAGTCCAAACACTTGGTGAATAATCTTGGATATGTGTCATATCGTGATAAGGACATCGCGTCTTGCAGGAGGAGTGATTGTGATTACCCATCCCACATGGACTAAATATTAAAAGAGTGACTAGTATACAAGTTTTGGCCAAATAACTCATGTGTATCCATTGGATATCTATTTTGGGCAAGTTGATCTAGCCCAATTTCAGGATGCATTCGGTGGGTTTGTAGGCAACTCTCGCATCCAACGAGTTCGCGGGCCTGGGGTGTAACAATATTGATATGATGATATCTTTTGGTATACCTTATCTTTGATTAATTCCACATATTTAGCAAAGTAGTTAAGTGTAGATATTTTGTTTCCTTTTTGTAATCAAGTTCTTTTGTATATAGTTGCATGGCTAAGGAGTATTTCTCCTTGAGCATTCAGAAAACCAACTGTAAATATTTGGAAATGATAATGGCAGTAATATCAAGCACACTGTTTTCTTGTCTGAGTGCATATAAAATGTCAATTTTGAAGGCATAAGCTTTCTCATTAATGTAAAGGCCTTTCGAGTAGAAGGGAAAAAGGAATAATTTGGATTAAATACTTCATCCAGGATTTCATTTCTTAATGTATGCCAAGAAAAATCCAGGAGGGGCATATGCATAAGGAGAGGAAGAATAAAGAAAGACACTACTCAGCCTTAACTGCTATTCTGAACTCAAAATAGGGGATCCATGGGAACCCATTATCAAAATGGCATGACAAAATGTATGAAAACCTGGTGGAAGATGCAGTTCTGAAACTGAAACCCAAAAATAATTTACAGACGAACATGACACCCACGGTTTATGTTGTTTCATTTTCCCTTTGCTGTTGTTAGAACAAAAAATTAATCAATAGGAGGATGATAGAAGTGATGGGACCAAGAATCCATGTCGGTGAGAGCAAATGAAAAAAGTTAATGATGAAATACATGTCATCAACTACACTGCGCATCTATTTGAATTAAGACAGTCAAAGGTTTTGCAACCTAGGTTGACACAGATAACAAGAAACAACCTATGCTAGAAAGTATAAGATAATCTGTCCTAAAATCTAGTAGGCTTCCATCAAGTCCATATAACCAGGCAACAAGAGCAAGGCATCTCAAATAAAGATGTTGTACCATAATCTTCCAGACTTTTTCTTTCTCAGTAAAGTGTATTAGCATTTTCTAAGTTTAGTTTGCTCTATTGTGAGGTAATGTTGCATAGTGAGCTTTCTGGCAGGGCATAGGTAACTTTATTTGACACTTAGACTACAAGCTATTATGTTTCTTAACTTGGCAACTGAATGCTCATATAGCTATCATTTTGTCCAAGATGATGCAAAGATTAAAAATGATTGAATGGCATTTCCAAACTCTAACTTCCCTTACGCAAAATCTAATGATTGTCACCAGCAGCACTGAACTAAAGGACCTTGGAATTGAACAATGATGTGGTTTGGGGTGACCATTTGTAAAAACTGGCACCTAGCATGACTTTGTAGTCATTTATATTTACTAATTTTCATCTTTGAGGTAATATTGGAGGTTCAGCCTTCCAGTTTCAGGTTGCATATTTATATGATCTTTGCACTTCTATCAAGGTTGATGTATTTCTAATTTGCATTGAACTTTAGCATGTTAAGAGAAACACACACAGAGACACAATAGAAAAAGAAGACAGATATACACAACAGAAAAAGAAGACAAAGAAGACAGCCACACACAAAAAAGAAACTAGTATGTTTTGTCTGGCTGAAATGAAATCACCAAGACAGGAAATAGAGAAAATAAAAGTTTACTTACTGGAAGAAGAATTTTGCTGTTTCTTTGGGCTGTGATCCCAGTTTGAGTAGGATTCCATTTGTAGGAGGTCATACAGACAAGAACCTGATTTTCAGTTGGTGCATATGCATTGTGGTAATTAAAAAGCTCATCTTGCCAACGTATGGAATTGTTTTATAAAAATGTCACCAAAAAACTGAATCAAGGATCAATCTAACAAAAGAAAATTATGTTAAGTTTACGACATAGAAACATAACAATTTTGAATTCAGATGCAATTGAGAGATATAACATGTAATGTTCAAAAAGATCAACACTTCAAAACAGTTCCCATTTAACCAATTTAATATAGTAGACGAAACAAAACCTCAAAACATTCATACAAAAGTTACTTTTCATTTACTCTAAAAAGTGAAAATGAAACAAAAGTAAAGATCAATAACTCCTCAGCTGTGTTGAGTTTCCATCATTGCCCTCTGTTTTAACCAAAAAGCAATCTGCTTCAAGGTTTTAGACTAATAATCATGAACAAATCATATCATTTCAGGAACTAAATTACTTAATTGTTCTCCTTAATCATATCCCACACCTTCATCCTCATGAAATTAGATAAGCTTACAATTCCTGAAGCCACTCATTAATCGGTCCAAATTCCAATATAACAACCACCAATCTGCAAACAATAAGTAACTTTGACCATACCCCACCAAAAAAAGAAAAAAGAAATAGAAGAAGAAAAGAAAAGAAAACTACCTGTAACATTCCCAGTTCCCCCATTTCCTTGCTTAAATGACATTCTAGCCTCAGAAATTCCTGAAACATTCCCAGCTTCTCCATTCCCTTGCTCAACTGACATTTCAGCCTCAGAAATTCCTGAAACATTCACAGCTTCACCATTTCCTTGCTCAGCTGACATTTCAGCCTCAGAAATTCAGACCCAAATTAGGAAACACCCTTACGATGTTAAAGAAACCATTTTATTGCTTCTTCTCCGCATTAATCGGTCACATTGGAAATCCAAAGAAATTCAATCTTTGCCGCATTCATCTCAAAATTGTCAAGAAACATTAAACAAGAAAAAAAAAATAGAAGAGAAGGGAATCATACAATTATCAGAAGATGGGCTGTTAATGCAGTTTGGAGATGACAATAATTGGAGATTACATCATCGGAAACTTGCACACACGTTCACCACAAGTAGTTAAATATGTGCCAACTTGTTACGAATCAATCAATATATATGCAGATACAAAATATAAGCGAAGAATCTCGTATATTTGCCAATAAAATAAATCAACCTATTGATCTTTGAATTTGGGTTTTGGGAAATTTAAGTGGAAATTTGCATATTTCATGATGACCAAACAAAAAGTCGAGTGTGGTGCCGTGGTGGATAATGCGTTATTACAAATGATATAACTAATGTGTAGGGCACAGTTAATGTACGTGCAATATTTTTAAAAATAGCTGAAATATATTTTATATATTCATTTTTATTATGATTTTTATGTTATATTACTAAAAAATTTATATGAATGAAAAATATAAAAAATAATATGAGAAATCAATAAAATTAAAATGAAATTTTTATGAAATAAGAAAGAGATCCGAAAAAGAATGCAGAAAAATTGAAGATAAAAGTAAACTAGAAGAGAGTGCACGTAATAGTAGACGTCCAAATGAGGAAGAAAAATAAAGTAAAAGAAATGAAATAATTGCAAAATTAGAGACATCAAATTATTATTTTATTTTAAATTATTAATTGTTGTGGTCCCCTTTTCATATATATATATATATATATATATAATAGTTGTCATTTATTCTAATGCATTGGTAGAATAATGAAGTTACAGACTACTCTAGGATTGTTTTTGGCAAATCAAATTTTGTTATATTAATATGAAAATCATTACGTGATTGTAAAATTTTTTTTAATGTAATTAGTATCATGACATATTGTTTGTACGTGTATAAAGTAGTCATCACTTATTTTTATGTTATTATTCTTTTACTAAATTACATTATCAGTCCCTCTCCAACAAACTCAAAAAGGCACAATTCATTCTTGAATTATAGTACCATAAAAATGTGGAAAACTTAAATTTTGGGTGCTAAAATTAAAGAATTTTTTCAAAATATTTCAAGTAATAATTAAATTAGATATGAAAATTGAAAATTTTTAATAAAATATGAAGAACCTAAAATAATAATTTTGAAAGAATATTTGAATTTTGAACAAAACTTCAAAGACCAACTAAAAAAAATTCACAAAATATATTTGAATTTGGTACCCTAAACTAAAAATTATTAAACAAAATGAAGAACCCTTACATAAATTTTTTTGAAAGAATGAAGAAAGCGTACTTGAATAAACATGGGAAATAATTGCTCTAATTAAAAGAAAATACATATGTTAAGGTGTGAGAATGGGTTTCACATGGGTGTTTTCGGCATGGGACAATTTATCAAGGCTTGTTACCCATGTTCGGTCCAACCTTGCTGAGGGACAAGTCAACCCTTTATCAAAGCACTCATCCTTATGCATCAAGTAAATATGCAATGGAATTAAGTAAGAGGACAACAATAATTTATGGGAAACCATTCCCAACCTTCGTATTGATTGCCAAAATCAAGTACAAGGATCTTGCCATATCTTCACACACAAAATGTCTGCACAACCTAGCTCAATATCTATCTCTCTAACTATGCAGACTTATGAGTTTAATAGCTAATATACAAAATACAATAATTTGGTGCAGTGGATATCCCCTAACTTTTAGGATTCAACTAACTAAAAGTTAACAAGTTGTAGGAACTAGCTAGTAGGCTGCCATTCTGCCCACAATTTTCACTAAGGTGCAAGTTCTTGTGCTAAGTATCCTAGCAATTTTTCAACCAAGTTAAACTATAACCACTTTGTCTTACCTAAACTTATAACTGTTCGCTAGCAACCTAAAGTCAACCAACCTTATTAACCATCCTCTAATTAATCCTACTAAGCATTGCCCATATATGTGCCAACTATTCATTCATGTGCTCGGCTATTGCTAAGTCTACCTCTCCTTACTGTTGTGTGCACCAACATACTAGCATTGCCTTATGCACGCCCACGCTTGCAAGCTTGCACACCAAATCCCATTAACTATCTTAGACGCCAATTCTAAGTCCTTGCATGCTCATCTCAAATGTTGTGCATGTTTGCGCATGGCCCAACACGCACACATGCCATCTAGTCCTAGTCCTTGTCCATCACTTGCACCTTAATCTGCCCACAAAGTGGCACACAACACACAACACACAACACAGTCTAGCCTATGCATGTTGTGTAAGTTTTGTCCAAATCAAGTCTTTACTAACAACTTGCGTCTCACCAAGCTGACACTTTTGTGCACTGTCTCTCCAACAGGCAACCAATGAGCTAGGGTCTAGCAAACCCCAACTTGAAGAGTCTAACATCCTCATCGGAGTTAAGTAAGAAACATATCTAC
This sequence comes from Jacaranda copaia, assembly GCA_014898725.1. NCBI lineage: Eukaryota > Viridiplantae > Streptophyta > Magnoliopsida > Lamiales > Bignoniaceae > Jacaranda > Jacaranda copaia. The sequence goes on along the minus strand of JACGDI010005329.1, from coordinate 310,328 downwards.
TTGTTTTCACCAACCAAGTGTTCAAACCTACTTAACTTGTAAGTTTCCAAAATAAACATTAGTAATATTTTAACTGTAGAAATTTACTAACCTTCTACTTATTTTCGTGCTGCTCCAAGCCAACATGGGTTTGGGTTTCTATACATCTAGCAAACTCTTTGGCCAACCAATACCTATATTTAATTAGTTTGGATTGCTTTTAAATTCACCATCTAGCAACTGTTAACTTCATTACATAAGGTAAAGGAGGCCAACCTTCATTGTTTACTTGGCAAAGGCCACCATCACTACTTGATATCAATGTACCAACCCCTTTAGCTTACATCAATCCAATGCCATCCATCCCTTTAATTGGCTTTTTTCCATCCTCCTTATTGTCCCACTTGACTTGCCTAAAATATAGTTGCTTATCATCAAGAACCAACAACCTGGTCCAATAAGGAATCACAACTACCTTGACATCAATCAGGAAATTTCTACCAAGAATCATGTTAAAATCATCTAAATAGACAGCCATCAACTTACACTATCCTTACTAATTACCCACTTTCAAGTCAACAGTATAGGTGTGTCTTTTACAACATTGTGCTACCTATCATAACCTTCACTCGACTTGTTTCTTTGCTAAATTCAGCCCTTGCTTCTAGGCTTGCTCCTTCTAATTGAAGCTTTGAGTGGTCCCTTACTTTAACTAGGTTTTCATTTACAAATATTTAAACATACATCAATCCTTTATTTTTAATTAAATTGGACTTACCCATCAATACATTCAAAAGTTGGAGAATACCAATCCTTGGCTCCCATTACCCTCCATTTCCATCTAGACATCTTAGCCATTAGTATGTTAAGTGTCTCCTGCTTTGGGCAATCCCGCATTCTATGGTTACCATCAGAAATGTAGCACCTCTTTTGGTACCTACTGCTTCAATCACCTCTTATAACTTTTTCTTGTCATTTTTGTTTGATTTGGCTTGTTGCCTTTGTGTTTCCTGACATCTTTCTTTCAAAATTCTCTATCTAGACCTCTAACAGTTCGATAGTCCACCAACCTATCTATTGTGGCCATAGCATAATGCAAATCTTTAACTCCTTGGTGTTTCAACTCGGCTTGAGCCCAAGGTAACAACCCTACCTAAAATTAAACAACTTGTCCTTTTTTTGATGTCTTATGCACATCAAGCATCAACGAACTAAAGATGAAACATATTCTCTTACAAATCCCATGTACGTCAAATTTTGGAGATTATCCTTTGCAACCCACCCACATTTCAAAGAAAAGATTTCTCTTTCAACTCATGTTTCAACGCCTCCCAAGTTTGGATCTCACCTTGATTAGCAGCAAATTTGTCACTAAGACATGTTCGCCACCATGGCTTGGCATATTCCATTAAATACATCATAGTAATGTACACTTTTTCTCACTTTGGAACCATTACAGTCTCGAAATAGGTCTCTATATCCCACAAACTATTTTTCAAGTCTTTGGCATTCTACTCTTTCCCAAATGATTTTGGTTTAAGCACCCTCAGTTTGGACAACAAAGAACTATTATTGATCTCATCACCTCCACCAACAACCTTTTTTTATCATAACTAGTTCTATGTTAACTGTCTCAAGTCTCATGTTTATAGCATCTATCAAAGTGCTAACATCTTCTGCCACAAAAACAACTTGTACCTCAAAGAATTCTAGCAAGTCATTGATAGTTTTTTGTAGACCCTTAATCATTGTAATTCTTGGATTTACATCAAAAGTGTCACCTTGTTCTTCTCACGATTGTCCAAGCAAATAATGAACATAAGGGCCCATTTGGTTTTATTTCCAAAGCCATTTCCAGTTTCTAGTTAATTTTCAAAGTTGAAAAGTTAGTTATAAATTTGAAATGGAAATGAAAATGTTTGGATGATTTGTTGGAAAGTAAGGATTAAAATATGTATAGAATTGAAAAGATGGCTGATTTATATTTTTTTATGTTTAAGAATATTTATTTTTTAAAAATATATGTACATTTTATTAATTTTAAAATAATAGTTGATACTTTATGTTAAATCAAATTTGAACTCGATTAATGTGATAATAGGATGATATGGTAGGTTTAGAAAGAGTTTGAAAATGAAAATATGAATAGTTTGAGTGAAAATAGAGAGAAAGTGATAGTGTTTAATTTTTATTTTCAGACGAAAATGAAAAAGGCCTATGGAAATAAAACCAAACAGGCCATAAGCCATTCTTGTTTCCAAATCAATGATGCTCTTATGCATTTGGTTTGTCATCTTTCCAATTTTCCTACATAGAACCTAATTGACATCAATTCCCTTAAAATACCATGAAATCTTTGATACTAATTGTCACATGGGCATTTTGGCATGGAACAATTTGCCAAGGTTGTTTCCAATATGTGGCTTAGCCCCATCGAGAGACGAGTTAGCCCATCATCAAGGCACTTATCCTTTTGTCACTTTTAGAATTTGCAGAATATAAACTTGCTAGGGCATGCATCAAGTAAATATGCAACAAATTAAGTAAGAAAAGATCAACAATTTATGGGAAACCATTCTAACCTTTGTATTGATTGCCAAACTCAATTACAAAGAATCTTGTTGTGATTTCATACAGAAAGCATCTGCACAACTATAACTTAATGTCTATCTCTCTAATTATAAATACTTATGAGGCTAATGACTAATATACAAGATACAATAATCTAGTGTAGCGGACATCCCCCTATTGCTAAGATCCAACCAACTAAAAGTTTACAAGTGGTAGGATCTAATAAACAGGCTGCCAAGTTTTATACCAACAATTTTCACCAAGTGGGCAGGTTTTTATGCCAAGTGTCCTAGTAGTTTTTTAAACAAGTGAAACCATAACAGCTTTGCCTTATCTAAACCTATAACCGTCTATCAGCAAGCCAAAGTCAATCAACCTTGTTAATAGTTCTCCAAGTAATCCTAACAAGTAGGTGTTGCTACACATATGCGCCAACTATTCGCCAGACATCCATGTATGTGCCCGGTTGTGCACCAAGTCTACTACTATTATTGTTGTCCATGTTAAAGCCATTGTGCACACCAGCATTGTCTTATACACATGATGCTACCAAGCTTGAGTGCTAGATCCAATTAATCATCTTAGGCACTAATTCTAAGTTCCTACACATCTATCTCAAATATTGTGCATATGTGCACATGGCCCAGCCACGGGTGCAAATTATCTGGTCCTTGTCTGTCGCTTGTACCTCATTTTGCCCAAATGATAGCACATAATGAGTAACCCAATCTTGCCTATGCATGTCTCCTAAGTTTTGTCCAGATCAGATCCTTTCCAACAACTTGTATCGTACTAAGTTGGAATGTTTGCTCATTGTCTCGCCAACTGGCCACGCTAGTGTGTAACCAATGAGTTGTGATCTAACAGTAGTAGAACGGGTATATGTAATGGGTTTAGTTGGAAATGTATACCATATTTGTGTACAAAATTGTTGCGAGATAGAGATTATTTAAGAATATTTTTGGCAAATCATACTTTTATGTATTTAATGTAAAAATTGTCGTTTTTGCATCTAAAGTGTCTTTTTTTTATTTATAAACTAGCTTTCGTGGTATGCATTCCTGCATATATATAGGTTATAGCACTATAATATTAGTATTACTTGTCTTGATAAATAATGAAATATTCAACCTTTTGATATTGTATAGATAAATAATCTTATAATATAAATAATAAGCACAATGAATAATATCTAATATCATCAATTTATATAAATCCATATATGCAAACAATTCCTACATCAAAATTTTAAAAATGTATGATATAACTACCAACACATTCCATAAATTTATCTCCTATGATTGTCTGTATTTGCCATTTAATGCCAAGTGAAGTATTTTTTATATTAAATTAAAAATTATGTATATAATTGGTAATTCAAAATTTGATGTAACACTGCGCAACAGCCACTTAGTGTATAGGACGGCTTTTTTATTTGATATTGATTACATATTAAAGAGATAGAAAGATTAGTAGTCATCGCATGCACAAACTATTTTGACCTATATTTTTATACTAAAAATTAACATGCATCTAAAAACTATATATGCAATTTGCATAATGACAAAGTCTTTTTATCATTCTTATGTAATTTAAAGTATCATATTTCACATTTTCGGCATAAATTGAATGCCATTACTATGGATGATATCATATATTCATGTTATACACATAGTCCAATTTAGTTGAAAAAATAAATATCAATACTAATAGCAATTTTAGAAATATTCAATTGGTATGCAACTTTGAAATTAATCTACCTTAAAAAAATTAATGAAAGCCATATATACAATAAAAATTGTAGAAATTTCTAAGCACATAGATTATTGTGGAAGAAATAATTGGAGCTTTTGAGTACATGAATAGTTGTAATAGAAATAATGAAAATTTTTCAATACTTCAATGGTTTTTTGAATAGACATATTATAATTATAACTTGATTTCATTTTATTTGTGGAATAAATAAAGGGGTGAAATTGGTACATTTAGAATTTGGTATAAGAACTACCTATAATATGTGAAAATTTCCAATTTCATCCATAATATTATATTTCTAAGCTTATTTTATAGAAAAATAAAGGATTAATTTGTAAGATGCATGAAATAACTTTCATTTTAGAGACAATAGATTTTGTTTTATAACGGAATTAATGGTCGTCGCACGCTATTGTCATGTGAATAAATACTTTTTCTATTAATCAAAATTAATGTATGAAATAATTTGAATTATAGAGCAAAGTGAAGACTGTGTTAAGATTTTGACACAAATAAAGGACAATGAAGGATGAAGTTTTGTGAATATAAGATTATTAACAAACAATTTCTTTCTAGTATGATCCTAAAAGCATTGATCATATTAACTTAATTAATTGAGACTTTATTTTTGTAGACAATAAAAATGTATAGAGAGGAAAGTAAACATGAAGAGAAAAACTAATCATGCCTGGTTTTATCTTTTAAAACATACTTTCATATTATTTAAAATTGAAAAGGATGAAGAATGTTTTTGTTTTAGTTGTTTCCAAATAACGTATTTTGATAGGTATAGAAAATGCATTTTATTTCCATAATCTATTGTTGAATCTTGAGTGAATATAAATCTACCTTTAAAAATTATTTTTGAACTTTTAAAATTACATTAGATCATATTTTATGTTGTTAAAATATCACACAAACTATTCATATCAAATGATCCTCACATCTTCATTTCACATCAACTGTTTCAAATACATTTTCATTTTCATGTTCTCTAAAGCATTCCAATTTAACATCAATAACCCAAATGATTAGATCAAAATTAAATTAAACTTTTAGAATTTGTGTGGAAATGCCACAATTTGTTAGGTGGTCCATAGTGGGCCAAGTTTTAAAGTGTTCAAAAAGTTTAAGTAGGCAAGAATCCACCAATCATCAATGCAATACAGTTGACACCTAAATTATTATTTAAAGAGAAAACTGCCTTCCAGTTCCATTAGTTAATTGTATGGGCCATATTAGCAAAATTTATGAGATCATTTTTTCAGTCTAAAATTTCATACTTTTTAAATAAATTTCATCCTCCAATCGCCATTAATTTTGATGGAAATAGTCATACGTGCTTTGCAAGTGGCCATGTAATTTCTGCTTGAAAATTTTAAAAAGTCACACACTTGACTCATTTGGTTGAGAGAATAAAAACTCTTGAAAAAAAAAAAATATTTCTTTGCCCAAATTAAAAATCCTAATCATTGAGCAAACAAAATATCTCAAGATTCAGTTACCATTTTTACCATTTCCACCATTCTCATCATTCTTGAACATCCTTGACCATTTGTAACAAAATGGCCCCAAAACTGCCAAGTGCAAACATTTGCATAGTAAGGAATGAAGGTTTCTACTCCTTGTACTTGAGGACCTATACCCACCACACTATTTGAATCCAATATATGGTAAATTTTCTATTATATTTCTTTTATCTATATTTCATGATATAGGTGTACGTTTACTTACTTCTTTTTTTTATTTTTTTTATTTTGCATCTCATGTCAATTTCAAAAGACCATTACAATTTCTATTGTTTATGGTTTTGGGGATCTAGTGTGTATTTGTCATCAAGTGTCATTTAGGATAAGTGTACTGTTTATTGAAAGTGTTTGGTCCTATTAAGAGAATAAACTTTAATTTGTGATCCTTTGTTATTTCACTACTTCTCTATGTTTTTTTTATATCTTTTCTTTATTGTTTTTGGTTATGCTTTGATGTTGTTGACCTAGTTGAAGATATATTTTTTATGCTTTTGCATTGTGGAAGTTCGATAAATGTTGTTAACTTAGTTGAGTGTCCATTTTATTAGTATAATTGTTGACTTTTGTTTGTTTGTTTATTCTTTTATTTTTATGTAGATGAAAAGAGTATGTGATGATTAAATTTCATTATAGGGTTGATATGCCCTACCATACTCCAGAGGAAATGGACTACTGAACATGCTTAAGATGGGCCTCCTACGACTAACGGGCTCAAGCCTACCAAAAACTCAATAAGCATAAATATATAATTTCCACAGCCTAAAAGAACATCAAATAATATATTTTTTTGACTCAAGTATTGTTTCTACACATACATGTTCTTGAAGTAGAAACCTATAACTTAATAATTTTTAGAAAAGACCTTGGACCTAATTATGTGCAATATCATCTAGTGTCATCAATGTGAACACCTTTTTGACTTATGGAATCCTAAGAATGTAGATGAGAATTAGAGCTTGAGACTCTAACACCCCAACAACACCCCAAGAGAAGAAAATAAAGAAAAACTGACTGAATATATAGCTCCTTCTGGCCACTAAGCTAGCGCTTAACATTTCCCTAGCACTAAAGAACATATCCAGGCCACAAGTCTTTCCTTCTAAAGGGCCGGTGCTACAAATCACCTAGGAAACCATGTTGGCATTGCTGAAACATGCCTTAGCATAAGCTAACTCAATATGTTATTGAACATTACCCCTAGGAATTGCTATAATCCTCTCACAAGAGTTAGGAAGAATCCTCATCTATTGAAAGAATAGAACAGGGGATAGATAAAGGATGAAATGTAACCCTTTTACCATACTAGCCAGTAGACTTGTAATCCTTTTTCCACGCAAACTAATCCTAGCAACAACTGACTAATGCTACAATCGCCTTGCACTCTATGATCCCCTGATGTATGCATAATGAATGTAATATATAAGTAGCTCCTCTAGCTATTTTTGTCTTCATGTGCTACTTTTTCTTCTCAACCATTTTGTAGAGTTACTCCCTCATGGCATGAAAGTCGCAAATCTTCTAGAATTTCATGGTAGAAATAACTTATTAGAGTAGTGTCTAGTAAGCTAATTAGATTGGTGTGTAACTGCTCTACATTCTTATTTGATCAATATAATTATTTTATTGGCCATCTTCATCTTATGCTTTTTGGTTATACATTTGGTTGAAGCCTAAAGGTCACGCAGGACTATAGGGCATTGTGCAGGTCAATTGTGAGCTACATCATGAAACAAGTCTCTATAGTTGTGATCTTGAAATAAATCCAAGTCATAAAATCTATGAGATAAGGTCTTTATAGATTTGGATAGATTTGCATTAATTATGTATGCTCCAAAGGTTGGGCAATGCTCTCAATTTCATAGGCAATTGATATACTAAACATTAGTGCATGTTAATAGGTGCTTGTTAGATAACAAGTTCATTGAGGACTTAGTGTAGAGAAATCCTTGAAGTAGCCAGAGTACTGTATCGGAGAAGATACTTTTTTTAAGCTTATGATAATGTATTAGTCCTTTAACTTGAGGTTCCATGGCGATCTCAAATGCTAATACTTATGTTTTGATTCATGCACTAATCACTTAGTGGGTCACAAAGTGTGTGTTTTTAGCATGAGTTACTTATATACAGAGGTTCGTGAGGATTAATAAAGGATCCATTTTTCTCATCTTGTTGAATGAGTTGATCTCCTATGGTTCATGCACCAATCACTTAACATGTCACAATGTGTGTGTTCTAAGCATGAATTACTTGGATATAAAGGTTTTTGAGGACCAATAAAGGATCTATTTTTGTTATTTTTTTGAATAAGTTGATCATCTTTGTTTTCTATGATGCTCGATTCAAGAAGCCCTTATGCAAAGGAAGTGCAACAATTTGGATAGGAGTTTCCAAGGTTAAGGTCTCAAAAGAATCAATTGTTAAGGTTAGATATATAGCTATTAAGGCTATTAAGGTTTTGATGAATATCTTGATCCTAGGCTTTGATTGGGAGATAGAAAATAGAAAGACTGTATTTGCATGGTACTCGCAAGTGGGAGGGTTTACACTAATTGATTTCACCTGTTGATTGATATATATGGACTTGCGGCTAGACATCTCCATAGAGATTAGGTACTCTTGAATTAATAGGGATTAATTCAGGAGTGGTCAACCAAATGAATTTACTTGATTGGAATAATTAATTTATTATTCGCAATTAAATTACAAGGAGTTGTAGGACCATGTCTAATTAATTGGTGAACCAAACGAGTCACACAGAAAATTCATAGTGTCTTCACATTAGATATTATTTGAGTGTTAGATAATATTATCCAAGGAGTTGGATAGAGAAGAAGGAATTAATTAGCTTGATTAATTTGAGGAATTAAATTAATTTATTTAAATAATTTAATTATTTGATTAAAGCCAATTATAATTAATTCAAGTGTTAGATTCTCTCAATTAAATAATAATTTAATTATTTGATTAAAGCCAATTATAATTAATTCAAGTGTTAGATTAATTCAATTAAATAATATCATTATTTAATTGAGAGAATAATTTGCAAAGACAAATTGATGGACCATAAAATGGCATTGAAAATGAATTTTCATTAGGACCAATTTATAGACTATCAAGACTAGATCAACATGATCTAGGATGATAGGTCACATGAGGCCATGCTTAGGTGGACCAATAAGATCATTTCCATGGGATAGAGAGTATGATTCACATACATATATATTGTATACATAAATATTCTATAAGACGGAGCATGTGAGTCTCACATATATAGTGTACATATAAGATTCCATGAGGTGAGGTGTGACATACTAGAGAGTATCTAGTGCGGTGGGTGCACATAACACTATCTCAATTAGTCCACCTAGATTTCATCTTTGAGTATATTATATGGTGATAGAAGGTGTGATCACAATACATATAGGTGTATTCATATGTCAGTCACATTTTTGGAGTCAAATTTTGGCTATTTATACCCCATAATGACCACTTTGGCCATTTGTTGGAAAATATTACTAGCACCAAAATTCTCCTTCTCAAGTCTTCTTCTCTCTTCGAAAGTCCTTCAAGTACCTTCTTCTTCGTCCATACTTTGAAGAACTCATCTAGCTATCTTGTTCAAAGTATAAAGATCCTCGGAGTATGGATACCTTTGAAGAAAGAGCACTTGACTTCTAATCAGTGTGGTGCCTCTCTATTGCCAAGATGTTGGCAATTTCCATTAGAGGCGTTGATCTCTTTTGAAGTGAAATACTAGAAGAGCCTAGAGGGTGTGATTTGGATCATACCCTAAGCCATCATCTTCTACAGAAGGGGTGTTAGGAAAAGGTATGCTTTCTTAGTCAAATCTATTCATAAAGCATGAAACGATCATTTGGAGGAGATATTTAATGTGATTAAATGTTTAGCTTCTTTTTCTCTATTTGAATTTTTGAAATTATGCTTCTCCTCATAGTAATTTTTCCTTCACAACCCTTAGGAGCACCTGGACAACTTCCTCACACGCTTAGAGCTCTATGATTTGAGTAAAACAGTATTTTCAAAGATACTTTGTACAATAGCTTGGTTCAAAAAATTATATGCTTGCCAAATATTTATATAATTGAATGGGAATAGTTAGTGCAACACCTCATCTATAACGTTTCCATTAATCACAAATACCTTAAAATGGTGGCCTACCTATTCACTATCAAGTAGAACAATAAAGAGGCTTGCAGGAGTATATCAATCACTTTGTCTAAGAGGTCCATGAGATCTCCCATCTCAACCAAGAGCTAATACCTAGCATTATTTAATAAAACCTAAGATAACACAGGTTCAAAGAATCGATAGTAGGAAAAATGTCTTACCACTTTCAAGGAACTCTTTATTCAAGCAGAGAAATACATCCCAATTAAGGAGACAATGACTCCAGTGGACAACCATAAATAAAGCCCTTGAGGAAGAGGCTAATAGAGGGAAGAAATAGGTTGACTATTGGCATAGTCCCTCAAGAGAGTTCACCAAATACACTCCCCTCAACACCCCCAAGAGAGATACTTGTAGTTATCGAACAATAAGGCTTAGCTGAACAACTCCCACAGATGGAATATAATCTAAAAAGGTAGAAATCCTAAAAGTACATACTATTATTTTACCATGATTAGGGGCATAAAATCGACGAATGATACAATCTAAAGGACAAAATTGAGAAGTTGGTCCATTAAGGACAGTTGAAGGAGTTTATGACCCAAAGGTAAGACAACAAAAAGTAGTCTCGACATTAGGACATAAAGGCCATCGATAATCCCAAAGCAATAGTCAGAATCTTGATAAGAGCCATATTTGTAAGAGAGCAACAACTTGCCTATTACAGGTTTCATTTTAATGATCTCTAGAGGACCCATAGGAGTTGACTACTCTAAGGTGGCGAAAGGCCCTTGCAAGGGCTGTAAGGCAGGCATATGTCATTTTAATGGAGTAAGCTTTAGGTGTGTACAAAATGTGCACCTTACTTTTCAACATTACCTTTGGGAAAGAAATCTTAGAAGTAATAAGAGGCAAACATAATAATACATCTTGGCTACCTTTTCCAAATTTTGGGTGAAAAAGATCTTAACGAATAGTGGAAATTTTGCAAATATCATCTTCTAATAATCAAAAGCCCCTGATTGGGTTCACAAGCAAAACAATAGTGGAGCTTGGACTCCTCATGCATGTATCCTTGAAGAGTCATGAAAATGAATAAGTTCTTTGTGGTAAAAGCCCTTTCGGTGTATTACATCATCCTTAGAAGGCCTAAATTGAACTTTTTCAAGTGATCATTGTTCATACAAATTTTGTTTCTGCAACAAATATTATAAGACAAGAAAAATATGGACAAATTAAATATTTATTAAAAATAAAAGTGGTTACAATTTCTAAAAAAATATCTCCATAATTGAAGACTAATTCCTTTTATTCTTATCCTTGGAATATGATTCAAGGGCTTGATGCTTGTTATTGAATTGGATGCGTAATTCACTCTTAAATTTGTGGATGAAATTATGAATCACCTTAAAATTAAGTATTTATTTTGATATCAAGGTCTTCAAAATTTAATACTTTTGAAGAAGATGTAGAACCCTATGGTTGCAGCATTTCTTCATAGCAAGAGCTCATATTTTAGAGCTTGATGCTTGAATTTTTTGATGTGTGAATTTCTTGATGTTTGGTAGTTCCCAACACCCCTTTTTATGGGTACAAAATTAGGGATTGATGACTTAAAGTTTGAATCTTCCGCTTAGGCTTGAATATCACTTAAAATGGGTTTCATTTACTATTGGGCAATATTTAAACATATTTGGCCTATTAGTCAATCCAAAATAAATAAGAACTATTTTTTTGAATTCATTTTGGATTAACCCATTTTACACAACCTAAATTTATTATGGACTTTAATTTAGGACCCAAATCAACATCCAATTTATTTTGGACTATCAAATGACAATTTATCCCAATAAAATTTTAATGTCAATTGCTACCCCTACTTCAAGGCTTGGCGAACAACATGCCAACCACATGTGAGGAAGATGAGAATTGAAGTAATTATCACAAATTATTCATTAATAGGCCACATAAATTGATTGACTAAAGAAAAATGCCTTTAGGGTAAACTTGCATGCGTGGCCCATGTACAAAGTGACTTCACATGTAGCAAGTGGTAGTTTGGTAGCGCAATACTTGGACCTTTCTTTATATTTAATGTTTTTCATCTTTCAAAGATAACAAGGATCCACCATTCACTTGGGTTTACACAAGTGAGAAACATTTAGAATCTCAAGTTAAAAAAACATGTAATGTACATCAGTAATTGCTTTATTAATATTACTTTTTTTCTTCTTTTCATATGAGATCCCTGTAACTATTCTTCTTTCAAAAACAACAAGCCACACATTATTTCCTTTTTGACTTAAAGTCGTGAAACTACTGAAACTTTCTTCTCTAAATAACTTTGTCTCTTCGCCCACCTTTGGCAAAAAAAATCACAATGTACCACAACAACAATTTTCCTTTATAATTAGGCCTTTCCTTCAACTAAAGAGAATAATTTAGCAAACTCCTAGTCTTTAGTTTTTTGTATTTTTCCTTCAATGATATAAACATCATTCTGTTAAATATATGAGCCAAGAACTTAAGAGGAAATATTGTTTCAAAGAGAAGCAAATTAAAATCATTCCTTCATCATCAGCTACAAAATGAATGGCAATAAAGAAGTTTTCCTTATTTGACTAAAAAAATGCTAAAAATTCCCTCTATAATTGGCGAAAATTGAAGTTAATCAACTACTGAAAATTCTTTTGGATGGACTCATTTCTTAACTCTCTTATTCTTTAGCCAAGATTTTTTTTTTATCTCCTTGATTGCAAGAACTATTATAGAATGCAATGAAACTTCCTTTTTCATGTCTTCTTTTTCCCTAATTACCATGAAGATCATAGAAAATTTTCATTCTTCATATTCAGCAAACTTTATAAAAAGGTTCCAATGATTAATCTTCTTCACACGGTCAAAAGTAACATCATGTCTTTATTATAGATTGCTTAGCTCTTATCAAATAGGTTGAAGACCCTTACCTTTTGTTGCTAAATTGACTCACTGTTTCTTATGACTCTGTAAATCTATTCTTCACTAATTCACAGATCAATTGTTTGTAAATTTGCCTAAGAAAAGAAAACTCTATTGCATTGTTGATTTTTCCATTTCTTTTTTGTTAGTTTTCTACAGGTTTAGTAGGCCATCAAAAGTTGGTGGATTACAATTGTAATCTTCTCCTACTAAAATTGAAAGGTAGAATATTAGAACAATCCTTTCCTTATTTTCTTTTTCTTTTTTTTTTTGGGAGCAAAACATCGTGCTGCTTTTTTTTTCTTTTCTCATGTTACTTCTTCATCAAATAACTTTCTTTGTATTCAAAATTTCAATGAAGCCATAAAGATGAATATCAAACACTATAGTGAACAAACCCTATGTATTGTGATTCGGGTAACGAAGGCATTTTCAAAGTCAAAGGTATCATCATATACATGTACGAACCTATTTTGGATGCCTAATCCTTTGAGGCTTGATCAAACCAATCCGTGCAAGTTCTTGAATGGTCCAAAGAGGCAACCAAGGAGATGATTGATCAGTATTTTGATATTTCCACTTATTTAAGGTCTTATTGCTAAAATCATCACTTTATCGCATTAGAGCAATGCATGCAAAATTCTCACTTCCAAACCACCACTTTAGCATTAATGAGGCTTGTAGAGAATTCCATCAACCAAGTTTGGTGAGATATCCTTTCACATTGGCTATGGGAAGTGGGCAAGGAAATGTTAGGCCATCATGCAAATACCTTTTGTCGATACAAGATCTATGCAGCTGTTCATAACCCTATTTTCACTTATGTCTCAATAAGAACATCTTCCAAGCATTCTTTTAGTTATGATGCCCTTTTATAGATATGCTGGATACTACCATTAGAGAACTGTTAATCTCTTTAAGAAATCTTTGTGAACTTTGTGGGTTGCTGATATTTGGAGATTTCTATGATGAAGTTGTCCTATCTTCCATGGAGCTAATTAATGCCAATACTAGTTAATCATCTCTATTGCAAAGTTGCAAGTGTTTATTTGTTGCATACCATACACTTTCTAAAGATTTCAATAGCTTATCAAGTTTCGACTAGATAGGCTTTTGGTTCAAAGGCTCAACCAAAAATGTGCAATTGCCTTCAAGGCTATTCCAAAAAGATTTGTCAAGCCAAGGTTATCTCGTAATCCTTATAGGAGTATCAACATGTCTCTTTTATCGTGCACCAAGGAGTATGATGAACCATTTTTAATACTAGAGATTGGAAAGGACATCACGGATGAGATTTATTTGGCTATTTTTCTTTCATGTTGGTTATACAACTTTGCTTTACCATATCGCAAAGTTGATATGGTATATGCTTCTGTTTTCAAAGTTTTAAGTAAAATAGCTCATGGGGATTGTTTTTCTTTAGTAGTCCCATATTGACAAGTATTTATTATGGTTTGAGAGAGATATCTGCCTCGAAGAGCTTAAGCGAGTCTACCGCCATCTTTTCTATTCATTACGTAGCTGGATTGGATGCTATCTTCAAACACATTTTTCTATCTAAACTTGAAATAATTGGAGTTTAGATGGTGAAATATACAAGAGAGAATACAACTAACACTTTAAACTTGTTGAGCTACGCTAATTATTTTAGAACATTAACCCCTCAAGGCCTCAAAATTTACACACATAAGAGCAAATCTTAGTAATAGATGATGGAGGTATATCCAATGCTTACAAAGATATTTTTGTGGTTTTGTAGTTTAGCTATTTGACATTTGGCATTCCAGTGTGGAACAATATGCATTATTGAAGCTTATAGTTCTCATCGATTCAGCCAACAACATGATTTTTGTCAAGATATTCTTAGCTACCTGTGAAGGAGATTCTTACTGGTGAGTTGGTTGAACTTATTCGACTTTAGCAATCTTGCACTCTGTTAGGCATATCGTTCAAGATAATTATACCAAGCAGTGCTTCCTCTTCACCTTCAATCATGAAGAAGTATGTAGATTGGTGGGATAAACATTAGAAAGCTTATTTGGCAAAAAATATAAAAATCATTCTTAAACTTAATCAACTCGCAAACTTAAATCCTAAGAGATCTTAAGGGACTTCAACACAGGTTCCAAGGAAGGCGAAGTTGCCCAATTTCCTTACGATTTGGCTGTTGACATAGAATTAGTAGAAATACCTTTTAAAAAGCAACAAGTCTTCTTACAGACTTGGCTCCCAAGCTTATCTCTACAGCTAGTAAAATAAGGAAATTAAGTGATTTATGCCTTATCACTCTTAAATGATGAATCTAACAACTAATACTAGTTTAAAAAAAGATTGAAGATTCTTAGCTTAGACAATATTAGTGTGAATTCAACATGTTTTGCAGATGGTCCAAGTTTTTCATGGCCTTTAGAGGAATTAGTAGAATACGTACATATGCTCATTATTATTATTGCTTTTATTTATTTGCATTTCTATTCTCTTTCACCCATCTTGTATCTTATTTCTTTCATCTTGCAAACCTTGAGAAAGAAATCCTAATCACTTCTAAAGGCAGTACTGGCTCAATAAATGGAGTCAATCTTTTAGCTTATGTAGAGAAGACACTACTTTTGTCCTTCTGGTAATAATATGTCAACTATTTCTCTTTATGAAAGTCATAAAATTGAGACATCTTGCTAGTATCTAAAATAAAATTGCCTATTTTTATTGTAGAGAAGATGCCTATTGAGGAAATGTGTCCAAGAAACCCAAGAAGAAATTTGAAGCACTATCATTACCATTCCCATGTGCCGAAGTTTCTAAATTTTTCCCTTGAATTATAAAGAATGAAGTTGAGAAGATATTGATAAAATTTTAATGGGAATGAATATATCATAAGATCATGAAAAGTCTATTTAAGCAATTTTTAGGGGTAAAGCTAACAATTGATGATTTGATTGTGGAGATAAAGACATGTATGAAAGATACACTATCTTTGGAGAGTTATCTAAAGTCTTTCTTTGAGGACACTTCAAATTAGACAAAGGTGAAGGTAGACTCCATCTAGAGAGAGACATAAGAGGCTAATGAGAAAGCACTTCTTCTTACACACAACAAGATCTTTCTGAATTCAAGGCAAAGAAAATTGAACAAGTTAAGGAGGTATATGATCCAAAGGCAGAGCTTCTCCAAATCACCAAGCGACAAGAAGAAACAAAAACATGATTGGCTGAGTTGAACAACAAAGAAGAACTTATAAGCTTATCACTCCATAAAGTTGAAGAGAACCTATCCACCATTCAAAAAGAAGTTGCTACTAAGAGGGAAGAAGTCTCGCAGCTCAACAGCACTCCATTTTTTACTTACAAAGAGGCTAAAACTTTAAAAAGGATGGAGACATTACGTGAAGAATCTCACCATGATTTAGCAATCTTTGACTTGTTTGCTTAAGCATCTAGCTTCTTAGCACTCTTTTTTTTTTTAAAAAAAATAATTGATGTAAAAGAACATCTATTTTCATTTGCAATAAAAGTTCTTTTTGTTTCATTAATCGTTTACTTTCTTTTCTTTTCTTTTTTTGTCACATTTTTTGCAATCTCCATAGTAATGCCAATTAAGTAAGATCATGTCACATGCTTTCATCAATCAAATAATTGAACAAAATAGCTTAAGCTTACAAACAAAATTTGCTATCTCCAAGACAAACCAAACTAGTTTAAAATATGAATGAACTTAGAAAATAAATTCCAAGCTGGCTACGTATTCCATCAAGGGGATCAAGTTATATCATAGTTTAAAAAAAATTATTTTAAGAGGGGAGGTGTGCACAATTTATACTCATGCGGGCCAGGAGTATCCGTAGCTTAGCTACCCTAGATGACGTGAATTATTTCAACATTTTAGCCACATAAAATACATTCAGTGAAGTAGGCTAGCAGTTTATCCCCATCTCCTATCATTAGTAGGTATTTACATAGTTTATACTCATGCGGGTCATGAGTAGCACGTAGTTTAAGTTTGTGTGTCATGGAGCAAACTTCTTCATGGATAATAGTGCTTTAGGAACTTACCATTTGTAAGGCCAATGCATAGTCCATCTTTATCTATCAATTTGTGGGCACTATTTGTGTAAGCTTTCTTAACAACATAAGGGATATCCTACTTCAATATAAATTTATTTTCCATTCATTGGATAATGGTAATTTGTCTCTTTACTATTAGTACCATATCCCTAACTTGAAATGATTGAGGGCAGACTTTTTCGTTAAATAATGTCGCATATGAGCTTGGTAGCACTCAAGTTGTTTCTGCGTTTCATGTCTTTTCTCATTTAATGCTTGTAGTTTTTCAAGTCTAAGATGAACATTATTGTTGGTGGTTAGTTTTTCTTGAATTGCTATACAAAGTAAAGGTATTTAACTTTCAAGATGGGAAATAGCTTCAACTCTGTACATTAATGAGTATGGAATAGCTTGAGTAGTAGTTTGAAGTGTCATTCTATATACCTATAGTGTTTCTCCAGCTTTTTCATACCAATCTCTTTTTGACTTTAACATCATTTTCTTCAGAAGGTTGCGTAGAATCTTATTGTATGCTTCAACTAAATCATTTTTTGCTGCACTATAAATTGAGGAGTTATGCTACTTGAAACCAAACTGCGCAAATAACTTATCCATCAACTTGTTATAAAGCAGCTTCCCATTGCCAAAGATAATATAGCAAGGTACTCTATATCGAAATATAAGGTTTGAATGGATGAATTCAACCACTGTCTCTTTTTTACTTCTCTAAAAGAAATCATCTCTGCCTATTTAGGGAAATAGTTATTAGTTGGCAATATATAACCATGACCAGCAGGTGACTTTGGAGAAATAGATCCTATGGCATCAAGACCCTAGGCATTGAATGGGCACGAAGTAACAGTAGAAAGTAAAGGCTTTGAAGGCTAGTGTATGAAATTTTCATGCAGTTGGAAAGCTTTACACCTTTTTGCATATCCGAAACAATCTTTAACCACCATTGGCCAATAATAACCCGTCTTTTTTATGTGAAATATAGCTTAAGACCAGACTAGTGAGTGCTATAGACCCTAGAATATGTTTTAGTCATGGCTTTAATTGCTTCTTCGCCACTCAAGCAATGTTGGTAATTATCTTCAAAAGATTGATGATACAAAGTATTTTTATTTATGATAAAATGAGATGATCTCCATTATACTTTCATCTTATGGTGAGGATTATTTGACAATTTTCCATTTTTTAAGTAATCAACCAATGAACTTCTCCAATCTTGATCATCACTAATCAATATTGATATGTCATTTGAATCTTCATGATAGGTTCAACTGAAGGTGTCATGATCCATTGATTACATATAGAAATATTTGTTGTTTCTCCTTCAAGTAGAGTGAGAGTAGTTATTAGGTTAGCCAATGCATTAGCCATCCTATTTTCTTTTCTTAGGACATAATTTAGGCTAACACTTTCAAATTTCTTCAATACATCTGAAGCTTGCTTAAAGAAAGGCATGAGATCCTCTTTTTTTACTTCATATTCCATCAAAAGTTGACTGATGATCCATTTTGTGTTGTCATAGATCTCAATCTCCATAATCTCCATTTCTAAGGCTATTTGAAGTCTAATTATCAAAGCTTGGTATTCAACAAGATTATTGAAGCATAACTTGCCTAACATAATGGAATTCGTGCATACTTGCTTTTTTAGTGAAATAAAGATAGTCTCTAACCTTAATCTATCAGATCTAATTGCTCTATCAAAGAACATCATCCATGTTAGGAGAACTTCAACATAGAGAATATCTTCATTGGGGAGGTCATCAAATAACTCTCAATGTGCGGGGATAGGATGGTCGGCCAAGAAATCAGCAAGAGCTTGTTGTTTAATAGCTTTTTATGGCACATAGGTGATCTCATATTTGTTGAATATGACAGACTACTTTGCCAATCTCCTAGAGAGCACAGGTAACAAACTTGACTGGATCAGCATGTGAGATGAGTTATATGGAGTATACTTTAAAATAGTGCTTCAACTTCTTAATGACGTAGAATAATGCCAACAAATCTTCTCAATAGAGGAGTATTTTAGTTCATTTCTAATAAGAGATCTACTTAGGTAATATAGTATCTTTTCCTTACCATCTTCATTTTCTTAAGCTATAAAAGTACCAACTGACCTTCCTTATGCTACAATATAAAATATAAGCGAACTTCTAGGTATAATAGCTTCCAGCATAGATAGATTCAAGAGGTGATTCTTTATACTTTCAAAAGCATTATGGCATCCTTCATCCCATTTGAAAAAGGAATCTTTCTTCATAACAAGATTGAATGGTTAGCACCTTCTAACAAGGTTTGATATGAACCTTCTTATGAAAGGAAGACCACTTTGTAAACTTCGCAGTTTCTTTAAGTTCCTTCATTCAGACATCTTCTAGATAGCATCTATCTTTATAGGATTAACTTCAATACCACAATGATAGATTATAAAGCAAAGAAGATTGCCTGATGTAACACCATGCACATTTAAGGGATTCATCTTCAAATTATATTTTCTTAACCAATCGAATACTACTCAAAGATCTGCCAAGTGATCACTCTTTTTTTTACTTTTGACAACCAAATCATCAACATAGCATTCAATCATTTTGTGTGGCATATCATCAAAGAAGTTCTGCATAGCACATTAGTAAGAGGCACCTATAATTTTTTGACCTGAAAGGTAGCAGTAGATTCCTTTCGGAGTGCAAAAAGTTGTACACTCCTTATCTTGCAATGACATCCTGATTTGGTTGCATCCAGAAGACCTATCCATGAAAAATAAAGCTTCATGACTAGTGGTTGCATTGACTATGAGCTTGATGATAGGTAATAGAAAATTATCTTTTAGGCATGTTTTATTTAAGTCTTGCAAGTTGATGTAAATGTGCGTTTGGCCATTTTTCTTTTTTAACAAGCATGATGCTAGATATCTATGTCAAATACTTTACTTCAACTTTAACTTGAGAAACAAGCTCTAGAAGAAACATTTGCTATGATTACTTCATTGGGTGTACTCAATACCTTATGCAATAATGGTGAAATACAACTTTGGGATCTAATCTTGACATCTCTTTATATGTCCAAGTGAAGATATCTCTATACTTAATGTTTTTAAGTACTATTCTTAATTTTTGAGATCTATGAGGGAACTCACAAATATAGGATATGACTCTTCTGTTGTGCCGAGATTCAATTCTTTAAGTTCATCAATAGTTGCATGTCAACTATTTTCAAGTTATGGATGAGCTTCTTCGATCTCATCTTTAGAGATATCTAAGTCGGACTCCTTATTAATAGCAACATGATAACACAAGTATAGCTCAATATCTTATTCATTATAAGGTTGCATAATGTCTACAGCTTTTGACCTTTGAGATGCAACCTTTCTTGTATAGCTTGTCTACTTTTATTATAAAGATAAACATCATTTTCCATCTAGGATAGCTTTCAATTTGCACAAAATCACCCACAATCAATCTATTGAAATCTCCAAGACACAGAAAGTTTCTACAACACTTGTATAATTAAAACTTATGGTCACCTCCACTTTGTTCTCATCTCCACCATTTTCATTAGATAAATATCTTATAGTTGTCACATCACTTTCACTGGTCTGTCCATACTAATGATCAAAACTAAAGGTTTATTTCCACTTGGTTGAGGTAAGCAAACAGTTTGACCATTAGTTCTTGAATCTTGACTCCATCATATTGGTCTTATCGTAATTACTTCTTTTTCTTGCTTTTTCTACCACATTACTTTGAAGTCAATTGAATACAGAACCTTGTAGATGATGACTTGTAGTAAGCTTTGTACAAAGTCATGGATTCTGATTAGTGACTCCAAGCCTTTCAAATACAAAAAGAAGAGTAGGAGTGGTCAGTTGATCAAATGTAGAGATGTGATGATTACTTGACTTTTGAATTCCACTATTTCCACTTTTCTCAACTACAAATCCTAAGTCGGTCCTTAGCTAATCAACATGAAATCCCTAACTTCTTAATCTTTGTTATGCTTTGCTAAGGCCATGGATCTTTTCTCCAATTAACTCAGGTTTCAACTCCCTTAACTTAGACAAATTGGAGAAGTCATATCCATACTTAGCTAAGAGATTATAGGCTTTTAGATTAAACATTCCATGAAACTTTTGGTGTTGGGTTTCACTAGAAAAAAATTAAGTTATGCATTCATTCATTATCCATTCAATAATTAAATGAACAATAAATAAGAAGTGACATTCAATTTCAATAAATTAAATGCTCATCTCATAAATAATTAATTAACTAGAAAAAATAAACATAACAATTATGTATCTCATTTTTGCATAAAATTGGAGACTAACTTGAACAAGATTTTAAAAGCATTCATGACTGTCTAACATTGCTTTGAACACTTACAAAATATTTGTGCATCAAAATAACAATGAAACAATCAAATTTAATAGGCTAAAAACACCAAAATAGCACAAAAATGGGTTCTAGAGTTACCTTGGGTGGGCCACTACCCAACTAGCTAGTCGGGCACACATCGGGCATACACAAGGCTTGCCTACGACCGTATCTTGCAACAAGTTGCACCAATCAACTGTTTGAGCACTATTTTGTGTTTTTGCCACTCCAAACCATATGGACACTTCCATAACATCATTTCATACAAATTTTGACAAATTTTCAGATTATGAACACCTTTAAAAACTAAAAATTAAAGTGCTCAAACATACTTCAAAAATCAAGCAAAAGTGAGAATCAACATTCTCTAAAAATCTCCAATCATGCTCCAATCCAATTGGATTCAAACAATACCAAAATACCTTAAGGCCAATCAAATCATGCTACATCAACATATAACATAAATCAATGCTAAATCAACATTTAATATTAACATCTATGAATTAAAATCATGTCAATCTATGAATCAACAATTAAAACACATATTAGCATATTTCAATTAATCAACAAAGGAGCCACCCAAAAAATCAACCAAACACTCAAATATATGATTTTAATAAAGTATTTGGTGATATTCATCAATTCATCACATGAATCAATCCAACAAAACTACAAATTAAAGCATGAATTAGACTACGATACGACTTGAAGTAAGGAGTAGCCCAAGAATCCAATTACATAAAGCAAATATTAGGCTAAATAAAAATTTAATACTCCTCATCCAAGGATATGATTGTGAATTTAATGAGGATTTAATGGCAAAAAGTTACCTTGAATGCCTAAACTAAAGATAGATCAAGGATGACACCAATGAACACTTCAAGGTGCCAATCCGTGCAAAAAAAAATCAAGCCAACAATTGACCAACCAAATCAAATCCAAATTGGTTTAAAAGCTGAAGAGATATCCTCAACACACTTGAAAACTTCCAGTAAAAATTTTAGCCAAATCCAATCACGGCAAGGTCCCCAAATCAGTCTCCAAAGTCATTAGTCAGTAGTGGGTCTTCAAAAGAAAAAGCTCCCCAAATGTGAAGCCTCTAATGTTATGATCCACACACCTAAGGAGAGTTCAAATATACCTTTAATTAGCTATATAACCAGAGGGAGAAGGAGAGGGAAGGCCAAAAAATATGGAAAGAATTTAGTGAGGAAGGTGTGAAACTTCAACACATAAGTGAATCACACTTTTTGGATGGAAAAATGGAATCTAGCATTCTTGTTCCTCCTGGCCAGTCACCGCCCTATTTATAGAGAGGATGGTGTGAAGCTAGTTGGAATCATACCCTACATTAGGTAGTTTGCCAACTTCGCAATCCACTTGCATGTGAAATGTAAATTTCATTTGCATTTGAATTTAATTTGAATCTACATTTCATCTAATAAAATATCTTTCAAACTAATTCCAAATTAACCTCAAGAGAACTCCTTCATTTTGAATTTCCCTCCAAAACTAATTCCTGATATTAATAAATTTCACTCTTTAATTTAATTAATTTGTTTGACTTAACCCCTTAAGTCAACTAACCCAGCCCTTTAAGTTAGAAGGTGTTAGCTTAACTCTTTAAATTAACTTGACTAATTAATAACCATATGGTACCAATTTAATTAACTTCTTATTTTAATTGGTCTACTTTAACTCTTTAAATTATTTTTATTAATTTGACTATTAAATTAATCAAGCCAAAATGACCAAAAATCTAGTCAATTGTTATCTCCATTACAATCGGCTAAGGATGAACTTTCTAACTCTTTAGAAAATTTCTCCAATCAAATAGAGCTTACTTTAGGCTTTGTATGTACCCATTAGGTTCTCACACTCATTGGACTTTGGCTCACAAATTTGGTGATATATTGAATATTGAAATATTTGCATTAGTTTAAATTCCTTTGAACTAATAACTCTTTCTATTAATCTCTATTAATTGAAGAGTATCCAATCTCTATGGTTGATGTTTAGTCTCAAGCCCTTGCAGCCCAACAACTTGATTGAAATGAATATGCTCTTAGCAAACTATTCTAGCTATATACTTGCCATGCAAATATAGTGTTTTTGTCTCTTATTTCCCAAAGAAGGCCTAGAATAAGATATTTGCTAGCTCCCAAATAACCTCAATAACTATGTTTCTATTCCTAATATTTGATTTCCCTTTATTACCTCATCTTTGAAAAACTACATTTCTAAGTTGTCATACAACCTTGCGCAAAGATTTCTTAGAATCAATCATTATAGAATATATAAGAGATGCACTAGCCCTTCAAAATGACAAGGAGATAGATCCTATTTTAGTTCTCACAAACTTTAATGTCTAAGTAGCTCATACCCAATCAACCCGGATGACCTGCTAAGTGGTCAATGAAGAGTTAAAGCATGAGAATCTAGACATAAGGTTTCCATGGATCCTTAAGTCAAAGGACTAAAT
Source organism: Jacaranda copaia (assembly GCA_014898725.1). NCBI lineage: Eukaryota > Viridiplantae > Streptophyta > Magnoliopsida > Lamiales > Bignoniaceae > Jacaranda > Jacaranda copaia. The sequence continues at coordinate 286,502 of JACGDI010005329.1, read as the reverse complement.
TATATGCACTAGCGTACGCAAGAGAACTAGCCACTACCAACTTGGCACTTCAACTATTTAGTGAATTCTCTATCCAAGTCTTTAGTGAACTTGTTCTCTAACAAGCATCCACAACCATGCACCATGTCTAGCATGGATTGCTCATGAAATGAAGTAATATCCAACTCCTTCAATTTATACATTGTTAGTGCGAGTTTATTCGGATCTTTAATGCCCCATCTCTTAAGATTCTATGAGTTGGAATATTTAAAATTACAATCACGTAAGATGTATTTCATGAGCACCACCTAGTGTGCAACCAAATCCTATAGTCATGTGTGTTTTAGGCATTCTACCTAGGCATTCTTGAAAAGAAATTGGTTAACTAAATTTTGGCCATCTTAGCTTGATTAATTTAATTTTTAAATTAATCAAAATAAGGAGTTAAATTAGATTAATTAAATTAAGGAGTTAATTTAATTGGTTCCATGTGACAATTAATTAGTCAAGTTAACTTAAAGAGTTAAGTTAACACCAATTAACTTAAAGAGTAAATTAATTGAGTTAAGGAGTTTAGTCAAGCAATTAATTAAATTAAAGAGTTAATTTAATTAAAAATGATAATTTGAAATTTAGAGGGAAATAAAATGAAGGATTTCATTTGAATTTAATTAATGTTAATTTGCATTACATTTTAAGATAAAATGTAGATGCTAATTAAATGCAAATGTATGTGAAATTCAAATTCACATACAAGTTGGCACGTTGGCCAACAAGCATGGGAGGTGTGATGCCAACTTGCATCACACTCTCCTCTCTATTCTATGTGATTCCTTCATTTTCCTCATGTTGTGTGGTATTCATGTGTTGAAAACTCACACACACTAAATTCTCTCCCTTTCCATTTCCTCTCCAAAAACTGCCACTTCCTCTCCTTCATCCTCATCTTATCTAACTGATTTGAGGATGATCCATAGCTACCTTGGGTGTGTGGACTTAAGCATTAGAGGTCCAACACTTGAGAGACTTTGTGCGCTTTGGTGAACTATTACTGTTCGGCAAATTTTGTGGCATATTTGAAGGACCTAGGAGGTTCTAATTTGGACAAAATTTTGACATCATCTACCTTGGTGTGTGGTGGAGTTCTCTGCCAATTTCTAGTATTTTTTGAGTTGTGGAAGGCATTTTTTGTTGATCATTTTTGCTGTGCATGATTCCTTCATTGAAGTGTTCCTTAGAGTGATTCTCCTCTTGCCTTGGGATTAAGCTTCTAAGGTAAATTTTTTGAAACAAAATCCTTATTATGAGCATGAATAGATCCTTGGAGTAGAGTAGATTGATTACTTTTTTCCTATTTTGATTTTATATTTTGGATCTCAATCCTACTCCTATTTCCAATACAGATAGAGTAGCAATGCATGTTGTAGAGTGATTAGATTTCTACATGAAGTCATGTTTAGGTGGCGCTTCTTCCATTTGTTTCTCATTTTCAACATGATTTGAGAAGGATGAATGATTTTATCTAGCATCTCCCATATTTAAGTGCTTTAGCTTCTTCACTAATGGACAATCTGGAGATCTTTATCTTCTACAATCTTCTAAAGATCAGCTATGGCTCAAGCTATTTAGACAAGTTGTTCATCCACTACAGTTGTTTCCATCACCATTGTAGGAAATGCAATAAAAAGAGAAGATTTGGACTTAATCCCTGTAGGATTTGCTGAGTTCAAGCCATCTAATTGAGTGGTATCACTAATCTTGCCCCTAATGGAAGATTAACCAACTACAACAATGATATCTATAACATCTTTCTAATTCATAATAGTGACTTGATTCTTCTTAGGGGCCATTGAGCATTTGGAAATAACGACTAGAATTTTGATGTAAGAGTAAGAGAAGAGAGGTAGAAATGGTCACACTAGGCATTCTAGAAAAATATTACAAGATAAGAAAAATTATGGACAAATTCAATATTTATTAAAAATGAAAGTGGTTACAATTTGTGGAAAAATATCTTCATAATAGAAGAATAATTCCTTTGATTATTCTCCCTGAAATATGATTCAAGGGCTTGATGTTTGTTCTTGAATTGAATAGTAATTCCTTCCTAAACTTGTGGATGAAATCATGAACTACCTTGAAATCAAGTATTTATTTTGATATGTCTTCAAAATTTAATGCTTTTGAAGAAGATGTAGAACTAGCTTGATGCTTGAATTTTTTGATGTGTGGTATTTCTCCAAACACCCTTTTCTATAGGCATAAATTAGAATTTGATGACTTAATGTTTGAATCTTCCGCTTGGATTTGAATACCACTTAACATAGGTTTACTTTACCAATGAGCCATATTTAAACATATTTGTCCCAATTAGCTAAATGAGAACTCTTTTTTAAATTCATTTTGTTTTAGCTCATTTTATAGAGCCTCAATTTATTATAGACTTTAATTTGGAACCCAAATCAATAGCCATTTTATTTTGGGCTATCCAATGGTAATTTATCCCAATAAAATTTTGATGCCAATAATCATATCCACTTATCACATAAAGATAAAGTTCTCCACTCCCTACGGGCAAGGGAGAGCTACTAGCAACCAATACATGGTTGGGAATGCTATGCCAGCATCTTATAGAAAGTAGACTTTTCTCCATAAGTTGAGATATATTCATTGAGTGCCTTCCTAGAACAGCTCCAAAGATAGAGGTAAAAAGCCTAGTCCAAGAAGTCAATTATACTAACCCCCCCACCACATATTGAGCAATTGAGAAAAGAAGGTAGATGAGCACAAGCTTGGAGTGAAAGAAGCCTCCCAAAGAAACAGAAGTCATCTCTAGCAATTTAATAGGCACCTGTATGGCTGGAGATAAGACTTTGGATAAGAAATGCATAGAACATAAAACCAGGAACTCCATCTCTACTTGAATCATTTAGGTTGATAGGTTGTCCACTAACTTTGAAAGAATGCTGATATAATCTTCAGGAGTTCGAACGGTTTCACATTTGATTGTGCTATAAGATTTAATATCTTAGCTTCCAATAGTGAGGCCAATAAGTCATTAATTGTAGGAATAAAGTTGGCCTTTGCAATTGACACACAATAATTAGGAGTTATAGTGGCTCTCCATTGGTGATCAACTAAGTTGCAAGCCATTATGAGGTCTAAAGGAAAGTATGATGAAATATCTCCATCAGATCAAAGTAATTAGGGAAATGTTCAACGACTTCACTTTAACATGAATTCTACAAGAGAAAACCTATCAATGAAATACTTAGTAAATCTAGCTAGCACCCTTGAGGTAGTAAATGATTGGCAGATCACTTGTCTAATCCTCAACATATTTGATGAAAGCACCTTGGAGAAAATGGACTATACTATGAGTAGAGTTCATAGTGACATCAATAGAAACTATTGAGAAACTAGATCCAAACTAATAGAGATGCATAGCAAGGCCTCGTCTAGATGACTATGTTTAAGAATGCTTGGGCTTACCCTTAGAACTTCTATGGAAGATACTCCATTGAACTTGACCTTCAGCACAAACACTAGTTGGCAAGTGAAGGATTACAAAAACTCCTTGAGTTTCAAAGAGCTACGGACATCTTGTGGTATTCCTAGAATTAAGCAGAACTGCACAAACCTAAAAATAAATGAATAAAACTAGGTTGACAAAATAAATAGTACCCAAGTACTTTTGAGAAATCTTTGAGTAAAGGATTTGTTAATGTGGACAGCAAAACCTTTAGGACCTATTAAGAATGTAAAATGGGAAGGACACCTCACAAGGACAGAGACCACACACATAAAAACATATACAAGCTGCAAAACATAGAAAGGAAGCAAATGCCCAAGGCTAGGAACTCCCCCAATCTTAGGAAATTCACTCCATGAGGTACAATGAGTTGTCATTAGAAAGTTTATTTACTTTATTTCATTAGATTAGTTCCTTTTCAAAAGTTAAATTTGAATTTCAACTTCACTAGACTAGCCTTTTCTCTTTATGAATAAAATTCATTTAAACTTGGAAGATAACCAATATTATCTCAAGTTTGATGAGATACTCAATTTCTTTCTAATAGTTATCTTGATTTATTGCAAGTAAATCTCTAAGACGAACAACATATGGGCTAAAAGATATCTTTATAGAAAACCTAAGGAACTCATAGAAAGATATCCCCATAAGAGACCTTAAGGGGCTCATAGAACGACATCTCCACTTGAGACCCTAATATGAGCACTGGAGGTATTGAAAGGTAAGATGGTTATTTGTGCATTAGAGGGCAAAATGGAGATTATAACATGCCAATGGGACCTATCACAAGAGTAAAAGCAAAGAGGTTGAACAATGGCTTTGCAAATTTGGCTAAGTCATTTGTTGAAGAGATGCATCAAGAATGGGCTAACAAAGATAAGAACATGTCAATAAGCTAAAATAATGAAGTTGGATAGCCCATCACCTTGTGGTTGGTGTATAAGACTTGAAAAGGCCAAAAGAATTTCCAAACATGTAGATAACAGAAGAAGCTATAACCAAGTTAAACTCTTATTCCTAATTGAATTTGGGCCTGAATTATTATCCGTAAGCATAGTTTATGTCTTATTTTAATTGGGGCTTGCAAGAAAAGTATAAATACCTTCTTGAAAATGTATATGGTAGATTTTTTATGAATATTGATTTATTTTCTGCATTTTTTCTCTCAAGAAAAATCACGACGTTACTTGTTGCATCAAGAAATTGAATAGGGTTTTTCAAGGTACTAATTCCTTCTAGTGTTTATCCAATTTCTAATTCTTATTCCTAATTATTTACATTTCTAAGATCAAGTATCATAAGAGTTCAATAGAGATGGTTTTTATTCTAAAGTTTGTTCGATATGAAATTGTGTGTTTGGTCTTTAAGGTTCTGCATCAGACCCCAAAAAGCTCTTGATCGACAATAGTTTGCAAGGAATCCTAAGGGGTTCCCAGAATGACATCTTTGTAGCAGATCTAAAAGGGCTTATATAGTGACAACAATTTACGAAAAACCCCAAGGGGGTTCCAAAATAACATCTCCATAAGAGACTTCAATAGGTTCTCAAAGTAACATAATTTAGAGAAAGACCCTGAGGGTTTGCTAGGATAAATGATCTCATTGCAAAGTAATCAATGGACCTTTGAAACTCACACACACTACAACAAAAACCTCAAGGGCATAAAGGCACATCAAAATGCAAACAATATAAAGGTGTAATAATAGCCACTATATCATAGAAATAAGAAAATGAGATGCCCAACTTAGTGAAAGATGGAATAAAAGTGCAAACATTATTTAAACAATCATGGCAAACGATATATGAACATTAAAACTAAAGTAGTACCAATCCTAAACTTTGCCTCCAAGAGAAATAACACTTACGATAGTATGTATACAAATGAATCAAGTAAACATACCTATAGCAAAAATGTCTAAGTCCTGTCACAACTTCTACTCTACCCACACAGTGCTGTAATAGCTAAATCTTCAACCATAATACCTTTGGTGTCAACATTTGGAGTGCACCCAACTGCCCTTAATGGTTGATAAAAATAGGAGGGTCTAGCAGCAACAAATCCTCTGAAGGATATTTCCTAGTATCTTTAAGTACATAATAATAATCCTAAGTAGTTTACTTAAATCATAGTGGTTTCCATCTCAACCGTTGTAAAGAACCCATTGGATTCTTTGAACTTCTTCACCGCCTCATGTAGCATAGAATATAGAAAGTCCTTACCCGAAAAAGCTCCAAATATTTCCTTCTAGTCTTGACTTCCTATGTATACTATTCCTTAGCTTATTGTAGTCCTTGAACACTTTACCAAGCTTCTTATCTTTTTTATCATTCTTCGGAGCAAATTCTGTAGTGTCCTTCTTGAGCTTAGCAGTCCTTACCACTGTGCTCTCTTCCTGATGGTTACTATTAAGTTCAAATCCTACTCTAGAAAAATTAATATAGTATTGGAATAGTACCCTACAAGCTAATTAGATTAGCCATGTAAACTATTTCATTGTAAGACAATATTGATTGAATAATATTCACTATATAGACATCTTTATCTTATGCTCTTTATTTACTTCACTTGTATTTGGATAAAGCTCCTAGATGACACAAGACTATGGGACTTGGTCACACACTAGGTGGTGATCATGGAATAAATTTTATACGATTGTGATCTTAAATCTTCTCAGTCATAGGATCTTATGAGACAGAACATCTAAAATTCGAATAGAATTGCACTAACGATTCATAAATTTGAAGCTTGGATGTTGCTCCATTCCATGAAAAATCTCATATGAAATATGGATACATGTTAGTGGGTGTTTGTTAGAGAACTAGGCACTAATGACCTACTGAAAGAATCTACTACGCAGTTGCAGTGGCAAGTCGGTAGTGGCAAACTCTCCTACTTATGCTAGTGCATATTATTAGTCTTTTAACTTGAGGATCTATGGTAACCCTGTGTTTGGCCCTTATACTTTGACTCTTCCATGGTCATTTAGCAGGCCACTCGGGTGGAGATTGGGCATGAGCTGTTGGATATATAGAAGTTTGTGAGATCCAAGATGGAATCCAATTCCTCGTCTTTGTTAAGCACGAGTGCAGTACATCTCCTTTGTTTCTATAATGATCAATTCCCAAAAATTCTTGTGCAAAGTGATGTGATAATTTGGGAAGGCATTTCCAAAGATGAGGTTACAAAGGGAACCAAATATTAAGAATAGAAGCATAGTATCGAGATTATTAGGAAGTCAACAAATATTTTATCCTAGGCCTCTTTCGGGAGATAGGAGATGAAAGGACCATATTTGCATGGCATGTGTAATGCTAGAATGGTTCTTCAAGAATATTTATTTCGGCCATTTAGTTGGGCTCAATGGGTTTTAGGTTGAACATCGACCATGGAGATTGGATACTCTTCAATTAATTAGATTAATTGAATTAAGTTGCTTAGTTTAAAAGAGTTTAAACTAATGTGAATATTTGATATTTTAAAAGTCATAAAAAGTTGTGAGTCCATGTCCAATAAATGATAAAACCTAATAGGTCATACACAAAAACCAATAACATGACCTATTAAAGGAAAAAGAATTTTCTAAGAGTTAGAAAATTCATGAGGCTTGATCAATTTAAATGAAGAGTTAAGTTAAGATCAATTGATTAAGGGTTAATTAATAGATGTCACATGACTATAAGTTGATCAAAATTAATTTAAGGATTAAATTAAGTTTGACTAGCTTAAATAGTTAAGCACTTTGACTTAAGAGTTAAGTCAAATTATTATTAATTAAATTAAAGTGTTTAATTTAATTAAGTTGGAGAGTTATTTTTTGGGGAACATAATTAAATGAAGGGTTCATTTAATTTGAAATTGGAATTTAATTGCAATATATTTCATAAGATGAAATATGTGCTTCAATTAATATTCTTATTCACTAATCACAAGTTAGTGGCCACCTTGGCATGGACACTTGGCACATTCTCCTTAAGGGTGGTGTGTGACCACACACTACCTCACTCCTATATATAGAAATGGGGTGAGGGAGGGTGGCTACTAATAACTTGCAAGCAAGGTGTGATTGATTCTCCCCAACAAACAAGTATAGCGGGCATCTAATTTGTTAGCATCCCCATTATTCCCTCCGACTTCTTCCATCTTCCACGTCCATATTTCCAGACTTTCCCTCTCATATTCTCAGCAGATATTTTCAACCATATTGTATAGAATAGGCCTTAGTTATGGTGTGTGGACTATTTCATTAGAGGCAAGCCATTTGGGTTGCTCTTGTTCTTGCAGAGGCAGTTTCAGGCAGCATATTGTGGCGAGTTCTGGGAGGCCCTTTGTGTTCTGTTTTGGCTGATTTTCGAACTGGAGTACCCTCTAGGTGTTTTGACATCCCAGTAGAAATTTCAGCCAAAAATCAGGAGTCTAACTTGGGGAAATCCAATGGCGAACCTGCTGCACCAGTGAGGAGCTTCTTCAACAGTTGAAGAGAGTTTTTCTATTCCCTGAATTTTCTATTTTCACCAAGGTATTTCCCCCTTCTAAATTTGAATCCTATGCATGTCTAGAGCCTTATGGTGTTGTGTGGGCTAGTTTATTCAACTTTTTTATTTTTTGACAATATTTGGATCCTAGTGCCACGCAAACCTTCATATGGCAAATATATATCAAGATTGCAATTTACATCCATGAAAATGAAAGAATGAAAAAAAAAAAACTAAGGAAAGAGAAAATACTTACCTATATGAGTCCCTGTTGGGAAGCTCTATCAAATGAGCAAAAGAGTAAGTCTCTAAGTTGCCTTGATTGAGCTCATTAACCTTACTCCTAAAGCTGTCAACACATAAGATGTCTAGTAAGTATCCTAATGTAAGTTAATTCCTAAACTCCTTCTAGTCCATAAGAGAAACAACCCTTGCCCTCACTAGATGGCAAGAGCGGGAAAATCAAAAATAAAATCTTCAGCACTTCCCAATTGGGCCAAGACCTTTAGCTCTAAACTACCCACCAAGTTTGATTGATATGTCGAAGGGAAAAGCAAAGACAAGGATTCCCTAAGATGTATCCGTTAAGAACTTAGTGCTGAGCAGATAAAGGCAAATCACATGTTATGCACTTGGACGAGGTCCATCAAGAACATCGCCACTCTCTCTCTAAGCCTGGAGCTTTGCCAAGGTAATCTTTTTTCATGCCACTTTCAATTGAACCAAGTCAGCCTAGCCAAAAAAATGGAATAGAAAAATACCAAATAAATATAAGTGTCAAGAGAAAGGCATATAGCATAAGACCAACTTGTGTACAAATTAAGTATCTATAAGAAACATGTAAGAAATATCAAACGAAGAAATAAACGACCTAGTATTGTTAAAATACTTGGAAAGGTTATGGTGAACTTTCTATAAACACACCATCGAGAGAGAACTACTCCACACAAGGGGGATAAATCCTTATCTCTCACAAAAAAGGAAAACAATTTATCCAAGACCTTCCCTAGAAAAGATGGAACCTCACTCAATCAACTATAGCCTGGCCTAAGAAAAAATGAAATACATGCTCATTTGGTATCTTCTTCACTATGAACAAAGTATGAAAACTTTCTACAAGGGCCAGAAGACTGAACTCTCTAAGATAGTGTCGGAACCTTGCAAAATAAGCAAATGAGTTTGAAGCAAATTGACTCAAACACAACCTATAAGTCCTAACAACATCCAATAATAATAGATCAAGAGGAATAAACACCCACTATTGATGTAACCAATAAAGGTAGTGAAGTTCCCCAAAGGAGTTAACACGAGACCATTTTCCTAAGAATGGTGTGTGGATTTATACTCACTATAAATGTTGATCTTACTATTTAGAAAATCTAACTCCTTAGAAGTGAGCGAGCTCTATTAAGCATTAATACCAGAGAAACTCTCCCAAAAAAATGAGAACACACTCGGGCTCCTCCCTGGAAAAGCCATCTTACCTAAACACAAACTCTAACTCAAATCCCAACTCCAGCACAAAAAACTCACTAAAATCTAAAGGCTCGTTTACTTATGTTTTCAAACTCATTTTCATCTATTTTCACTACTGAAAATGATTTATCAACAACTTATCACTATTTTCACCAAAATCTCAACTTATTTTTATCTCAAAGCATATTCTTCAATAACCTATGTATCTTCTCCTAATAACCTATATATCTTCTCTGTCTATTATCTCTCTCTATCTACAACCGATTAAACCCTATATAACTATTACTTTTCCAATAAATTATCCAAATGCAAACTTACTTTCAACTTATTTTTTCTAGCTACCTTTTTAAATTTATGAAAATGGTAAAAATGAAAAATGAAAATGAAAGCATAACCAAATAGGCCCTAATTTTTTAATTGGAGAATAATGAATACATTCATAATGCATAGCTATATAATACAAAACAAGATGATAAAACATGGACAAAAAAGATATCCAAACCTCAAAAAATATCGTGATGCCACAAGATAAATGACCCTTGCAAACTTGAACCTACAATCCTGGTACAACCACTTAGAACAAAAAGAGATACTGTGGTGGAATCTTCTGCCTTAGGTGACCAACCCATGAGTGAGAGCCCTAAGGATGGTTGGCCCTTATGCACCTAGGGAAAGCAACCTAAGGCTAGCCATCCCTTGGGCAATTAGATAACATAAAAGTATGCCCTTTGGCTATCACAATAAGGGATGAGTGATAGGCCAAGCATGGTTAGCTGCCATTGTTGCCTCTAACATGGTCGTTGTATGAATCTGACATACCATTATCATCACTACTCCACATCTTTCTATGATGAACTACTATCTCCCACTTTAATTTCCTTCTCTACTAAGTTCAATAACTCCTTTAATATGGCCTCACTCTCCAAAATACAACTCCTTTAAAAGTGCCTTTCCGACTAGTGTTAAGTAATGTAAAGTTTTAAAAAGGAGAAAAAAGAGGACAACAAAAAACTTTCGATCTCATCTTTCAAACAATGATAAAGGATGCCAAGGACTAAGAGAAACATTATGGCAAAGGCTCGCAAAGAATGCAAGTTACAAGTAAAGTGCTACTACCAAAAAAATCTTTAATTAATTAAAACTAATAATTAATAATATAAGTAATTCAATCAACTATTAAATTAATCAAGATTAAACTAATGTGAATCAATTATTCAATAAGTTAACAAAGTAAAATAAAGGAGTAAATCATCATGGTAAGGTAAAATTAGAAATTATACTTTCAATTCGAAATAAATAATTACTAATAAAAAATAAGAGACTAGATGATATACTCCACTAATGCCTTAGGGGAGCATAGGTAAAAGGCCCAACAAAATGACCAAGCTTCACATTCGTTTGAAGTGAAGGAGATGCAAGAAGCAACCCAAAGAAATAAATTCAAAGCTTTCAGCTATTTAGGTTCCTCATTTGTTTTAATTTAGTTTATTACGCTATCTATTTCCATGTCTTTACTATGATTTGGTGAAAAGATGCTTCAAGTGTGGCAATCTTTATTTTCTTTAAAGTGCTTGCATAATTATGTAGTTGTGATTCAACTAAGCTAAGTTAACAATAGCCTAGCCAAACCGAATAAGCTGGAAAGGTTTACTAAAATACGTACCATATGTTATGATTGAGTTTGGTTTATTTGTATCTTGATATTTGTGTAGTTTGTAAATTTATGAAGTTGAAATGATATTTTTTGATTTTGGATATTCTTAATCAAAGCCCCATTTAAGTATCTAGATTATTTTGGAGACCTTGAAGGGAAGTTATGAAAGGATATGTAGTACTCCTTTACATTGTTAGAAATATGTCTCTAATTGAGTGTCCAATGTTATAATCAAGTTAATTAGGTACAACCCAAAGGAATTGATTTTCACATTGTATCCCAGCTAGCACAAGTTTACATAGTCAAAGCTGATACTGAGGTGGTCTCTTCTTGACCATGTTGGGAAAAATGAGAGATTTTTTTAACTTCGAATAAATAAATGTGACATAAGATTGCTAAACCTCGAAAATCATGCAGTTATATACCTTTTGGTTAACATATTTTTCCTTGACATTGGTTAACTTATAGGTTCCTTCATATACCTAGACTTGATGCTGAGGGATTTTTAGAGGCTCTAGAATTCTCAACTGCAAGATGCACATGTTTTATTTCGATTGCAAATTACTGCTTGAGTTTAATAGTAGATTGCTGATATCAAGAAAGACGCTCCCCAAAAGAATATTAAATTTTGTGTCAAATAGCAAATTTTAAACTCTCCAAACTATAGCTTAGATCATTTCAAATCCTTTTATTATCTATGCATGAGCTTTCAAATTAAAGCAACTGTACTATTATGCAGTAACTTTAAAGCAGAGGAGAACTATACTTAGTAAGCTTTTATTGAATCCGATGCCACAAACAAAGCCACAAAAGGTATTATTGATTATATATACCTTTATAGTCTTTATCATTTGACCCAAAATTTTTTCCTAGCTGTATGAATAAAACACCAGGCATGATTGCACCAAATGAAAATGTCCACTAGCACCAATAACACATAAGCATATCGAATTAGGCACACAATATAAATACAGACCAGCTAACTCTCGAGCACATTCATCATCTAGTTCACAGCAGAAACTTTCTATTTTGGTAAAATATGTGAACTCATAGATGTAACATAAGAATGCTAAACCTTGAAAATCATACAGTTATATACCTTTTGGTAACACATTTTTCCTTTACATTAGTTAATTTATAGGTTTCTTGAACGTGAAATTTTTAGTAGCATTTTCTCCTATCTTAAAGATATGTTCTATGAAGTAAGGCATATAGAAGGTGACTATGTACAGTTAGATACTAAGTTGATGATCATTGAATTCTAGGTATGTGGTGATTTTCACAGCATCTCTCGTTATTCAATAAAGAATGAACCCTCCAACAATTGCACTAACCTCTACTTTCTTCAACTGAAATATTTGGAAGCTTTCTTTTCGTCATTTTGTTGGCCAAAATTTTCTTGTTGCCACCCTGTCATAAGTTCATTGTTTTTGAAATTTGACCTGAGAATGTTCACCCAAGTTCTTCCACTTTCTTCTTTTCTCTACTCTTAATTTATGTGTCAATTATGTAAATTTGCAAAGGCTTTAAGCAACAAAGGAGTTTTTGCCTATCCCTGATGTCAGCCAACTACTTGGTCCTATTAATTATAAAAGAAAAAAGAAAAAAGCCACTTGGGCCTATTCTAGCCGGAGAGATTAAAAACACACTTCAAGCCTCTTTAGTAAAGGTTGAATTCACACAATTTCTATGTTCTATTGCTTTACTCTTTTAATATATGCAATTGTACCTTTTATGCCTTAATTTCTATTTTTGGAGCAATGTAGAATAGTATTAAGGTGCAACTAAGTGGAAGCTCATATGCTACGTGAAACGAGATAAACTTTTGAAAGCTAATTGAACTAATTTTAAATTGAAAAATGAAAAGTAGTTTGAAGTGTGTATAGTTCAATTCTGCCTGATGAAACCATACGTATGTTTTGTACACAGTTAACCTAATAATTTATAATTACTTATAACAATTAATAACACATAAATTTAACAATTGTTGTATATATTATATTTGCACGACAATGACTACCACTCTAATATATACTCCATTGGTGCATTTACTGTTGCCTTATGCGAAGTAAACATTCTGCTAATAGAGTCAATGTGCAGTTTATATATGTAGGTAAATCAATTATTGGGTTATGAATGAGAACCAAACAATACTAACAACTATGTGATTCTATGCTTTTTTCTTCATCAGTATGTAAACCCCTATCTAATTTCCCAAGGCTCAGATTTATTGGCATAATTAAAAAATATATAGGATTATCATGTTGGTTTGTGAACTTCATTCAAGGGTAAGGTACAAAGGCTTTCATGATTGGTTTTTTTTAAGGATTGTCAAGATTGATTTTTCATGTTTTTTGAGGTATTGGTTTCTGAACTCATTTGATTCTTAGTTAATTTTCATATTTAAGAAATTGATAGTTAACTAGTTAGTTTTAACTAATTGGCTTTGTCGTATTTAAAAATTTTGAATATCATGCATGTCCACGAAGACTTAAGTCTTTATTGTGTCTTCATTTAAAATTATTTAATAATAGTTAATTTGAAATTAAATTTTAAAATAATACATTATTTAATATCAATTTTGTAATTAACATCTATTAATTTTAAAAGATTTAACTTTTATTATTGGACTTTAAATAAAAAAAATAATTATGTGCATTTGTTGGATTAAATTAATTGATTTTTAATTAATGATAAAAATTAATTTAATTAATTTAATCTTATAAACTCAAAATAAATTTTTAAGTTTGTAATCACAATCAAGCAATCAAATGAATGTTGTAATTAGGTTAAACCCATTAGAGTATTTTCTAATAGCATTTGTGCTAGAAGAATGTATAGGGGTTTACTTAAAAAGAGCCTTAAGGACTTGGAAATAATTAATTCATCATTTTAACTTTGACAATATTGACACAAAGGGATAAAAGTGAGTGAACATATTAAAAAGATTTGTTTGAATTTTCTTTGTCTCATAGTATTAATTTAATGTAACTTTAGTTATGTACTTCACAAAAAATTAATTAATGTCCCTCATTGTTTTTCCCCTTATTTGCCTTGAGTTTTCTTTTATGTCGTCATATTCATGGTGAACAACCTCATTAGATGTTTGTTTTAAGTTTTATTTTCATTTTTTTTATTTTATTTTACAATTTATAACTTTAAAAATGTCATTCTTTTTACCATTTTTAACCAAAAAATATTTTTTTTTCTTTTCATACATCTAACTATCATTTTCAAATCTAATGCACCTACTTGTCAAGTAATCCACATTTAACTAACTCAAATAAATTAAAATTTAAGGAGTGATTGTATTGTAATTTCTTTTATATTCTTATTAAAGTTGCAATAAATTTTATCCCAACATAATTTGAACGGAGGGACATAAAGAAAATAAAAAGATCCACAATAATATCACAATATTATTTGATTGATTTGATGTAAAAGAACATATTTAGATTAAAAGGTTATCACTCTTATACTAAAACATCACTTTTAATTCGATAAGTAAATATTTTTAAATCATTGATCTAAACGCATTTTATTTCCATGTAAGAATTAACAACCAAATAAATTCAAGTATTGAAATATAAAAATGTGGAAATTAAGTTCCTTAAAATAAGAATATGATTCACATAATCCCAAACTTATTTATGTATTGTAGCTATGGATAAAAGTTGGATAGATGAGAAAGATAGATTCAACCGCAAGTTCATTGTTGGTGCTAATTCAATTATTGAGTTTGTAAAGGAAAATGCAATTAACTTAGACAATAAAATTCTATGTTTGTGCAATACATGTCGAAATATTAAAAGAAAAAGTCTTGTTGAAGTTAAAAGAGATTTGCATATAAGGGGTTTTTATACATACTATCAACACTAGATACATCATGGGGAACATGAATCAAATTGGCCTGTTTCTTATAGTCAATGTACTCATAGTAGTGGTCCTCTTGAAAATGATACTATGTGGTCATCTCAAGAATGTGATGAATTTGATAGTGATGCGAATGATGAACTACTTGAAATGATAGAGGAAATTAGAGATGCAAAATTTCTGAAGCTTATTCAAAATCAAACGAACAAAATTTTAATAGGCTACTGCATAATACCACTCATGAACTATACCCTGGTTGCAAGAACCATTCTTTGTTGAACTTTATTATGAAATTGATGCATATTAAAGTAATGAATAGAATGTCTAATAAAGCAATAAACATGATACTTGAATTGTTCAAAGAGGTCTTACCAAAAGGAAATGTGGTTCCAAAAAATCTTTACATAGCTAGAAAACTAGTTTTAGGAATAGGATTGGGGTACACAACAATAGATGCATGAAAATATGATTGTGCTTTATTTTGGAAAGATAATGAAAATGAAACAT
This sequence comes from Jacaranda copaia, assembly GCA_014898725.1. Taxonomy (NCBI): domain Eukaryota; kingdom Viridiplantae; phylum Streptophyta; class Magnoliopsida; order Lamiales; family Bignoniaceae; genus Jacaranda; species Jacaranda copaia. The sequence goes on along the minus strand of JACGDI010005329.1, from coordinate 271,007 downwards.
GTTGTCCCATAAGTAAAGAGCGGCATTGGAAACTTCATGAAACGAAAGGAAAACAAATTCTCCAAAAGGTGTTGTGGCACTTTTCTTTGACTCCAAGGCTCCAAAGACTTTATATGTGTTCCAAAAATGCTTCTGATATGCGGAATTTGATCTTCAATAGCCAGATTTTACCTTAAATCCACATAATGTCAAATTTGGTCTTGTTATAGATGGGTTCAATCCTTTTAGAAACATGAGCAATTCATACAGTATATGGCCTATTATAGTCATTCCATATAATATGCCACTATACAAAGACATGAAAGATGACTCTTTTATGATGCCTTTACTTATCTCTAGTCCTCGAGCTTCTAAAAAGGATATGAAGTTTATCTTAGACCATTGATAGAAGAGTTAAAAGAATTATGAAAAGGCGTTGAGGTACATGATGTCTCTAGTAAGCAACCTCTCCAAATGTGTGCAGCAATTTTTTAGACAATTAATGATTTTCCTGCACTCAATAATTTAGTGAGATGGATTACAAAAAGATATACTGTGTGTCCTTGTTGTCTCTATGAGTTGGATTCAAGAAAGATTCGAAGAAAGATATACTACATAGGTCATTGTTGCTACTTGGATAATGCTCATCCCCTTTGTAGAAGCAAATAATTTCATGGTAAAATAGAAAGTCATTTTACACCTATGGAATGGACAGAGGAAGAAGTGCTTCTACACTTGAACAACATCAAGCATATGTTCAACATACTTTGGAAACACCTAAGTAATCAAAAGAGAAAATGAAGTATGGAGGAAAGGAATAGGGTAAAGAAAAGTATCTTTTTTTAGTTGCCTTATTGGCATAACTCAAATGTTGACATAATATTGATGTCATGCATGTGGAGAAAAATATTTGTAATAGTGTGTTGGGGACATTACTAAACATTGATGGAAAAACAAAATACATAACAAGGCACAAGAAGACTGAAGTGATCTTAATATAAGAAAGGAGTTACACTTACAAAGATGTGGAAATGTAACAATAAAGTCTAAGGCATGTTACAATCTTTCATCCACAGAGAAAAAGGCCATTTGTGATTTTCTTAGATTTGTCAAGTTCCCCGATAGATATGCTACAAATATTTTTAGATGTGTAAAAGATGGAAAGATATTAGGTTAAAAACACATGATTTCCATGTACTCTTGCAGTGTTTGATACCTACAAGCATTCGCGGTTATCTTTATAAAGATGTCAGTGAAGTGTTATTTGAATTAGGTGAATTCTTTAGCATCTTATGTTCAAAGACACTGAGAATTTTTTATATTGAGAAAATGGAGAGAAATATTCCTCTTATTTTATGCAAGCTAAAGAAAATATTTGCTCTTGCATTCTTTGATATCATGGTCCACTTAGCAATTACCTACCTCAAGAGGCAAAAATTGTTGGTCTGATTCATTTTTGTTGGATGTATCCAATTGAAAGGCAAAATAAATCCTATGTGTTTATTACATACAAAATTTCCTATTAAAATAAATTCGAAAAGGAGGTATTAACAAAGATTTGTTATGTAACATCTTATTTTAGGTTCTTTAAATCTCTTCAAGGTTATGTGCGTAGCAAAGCTCAACCTGAAGGCTCTATTGTTGAAGGATACATAGTTAAAAAGTGTTTAACTCATGTCAATGTATCTCAATAACATTCGAAAGGGATCTAATAAGGTTGCAAGAAATAATGATGATGCTGACCAACCAAATGAATGCAAACTTTTTGTCTTTGCATTAAAAGTCCGTTTGTTTGGACCCTTTAAACATGTTGATCCACTATCCCAAAAGCAACTACAGGTAGCCCACAATTTTATATTGAATAACTACAATGAAGTGGATTCTTACAAAAGGAAAGAAAAAATTCATCTTAAGCTTGTCATATAATATTTTGAACTTAGTACTTTTCATAACCTAAGATAATTATATGGTTTAGAAAGTATTTGGAGGAATTGAAGAGGTTCAATGTAAGAGACATTGAAAAAACACATCAAGAAGAATTCCATTGCCAACTTAGGAGCATGTAAGTTGTAAATTATACTAATACTGGTTTAAATCTCAATTATAGTAGCTGTCACCATTCTACATCTATATTTATTTGTAGATCAACAAAGCCTATCACCTACACCCTAAACAAGTTTCTAAAGAATTGTGATCACTGGCAAATAGCCCTCAATCATACTTAACAAACTCTGATTTTGGTTGTTGTGTCAATAAAGTTTGATTTCATGCAAAAGATCGAGATGATAGCCGAACCACACAAAATAGTGGATTGATTGTGGAAGGGGAACATAATAATGAGATCGTAGAGTTGTATGGCTTCTTAACTAAAGTATCAGAGCTCACACATCCTGTGGATACAAAGTGGTATTATTTCAATGTAAATGGTTCAATACTAGCAGCAAAACTAAAGTAAGATAGGATAAGCATTTTGTCATTATTGATATAAGATCTCGATGGTACAAAGATGATCCATTCGTGTTTTCAAACCAAGTGCGAAAAGCTTTCTACATCTATGACACTAAGTTTGGTGATAATTGGCGAATTGTGCAATGTATACACCATAGGCATCTTTGGAATCTTCCAGAACAAGAATAACCAAACGTGGTAGATAAGAGTAATGTTTAATTGGGAGGTCAGATTGATGTATTTCAGCATCCCGATTCAAATGGGGATGCAATAATATTGGCAAATGATGACATTGATTTGAAATATTTAGCTAGAGAAGATATTGGACCTGATGTTATAGGTGAAGATGCTCTGAATGGCATTAGAGAGTGTGGATATGTGTCGAATATGATTCATGTGATGAGGAAGATTAAACATTAAATTAATATTTTGATGAAGATGAAAATGATAGTTGCGAAGAGGCAAAGTAAGATTCTCTTTTGAAAAAACTAGCAAGTTGAATGAGAGGATTGAAAACAAACCAAGGGGGAGAACTTTGGAGAAGAGGAAGTCAACTATGGATTCCTCATGATAAATAAGCTACAAAAACAACTATTTAATTTAACATAACATAGGTTCAATTGTTATGCATTCAATAGAATAATTTTCATAAGTATTTATCAACATAGTTGCATTCATTTCTATTGTTGGACTTTCATGTAATATAACATATACTTCTTTTGTTCATTTTTATTCTAACTTGAGTCTTAATCATGTTATATTCATGGTGTCACATGCTATTACATGTCATGTCTTGCATTTTATTGTTTAATTTAAACTCTAAATTTTTGTTTTATTGAATTTCAAATTCAAGAGAATATTATCTTACATTCCTACACTTTCAATTTTGTTTGAATACTTTTGTTGTGATGTTTATATCGTTCTACTTATTTTCTTTTATGTTATTATTGAAATGACTAATTTTTTTTTTCATTTTTCTATAGTGAAAATGTTGCCTAAAAGAATAGTGTTACATTGTCTAATAACTAGGAATGCTCTATCAAAGATGAATGAAGGCACTCAAAATCCTTAAACCACAAAAATTGCTAATCCCACACCTCTACGCAAATCTCCATGTTTGACAAGAAATTGTCCTTCCACTTTTGATGTGCCCACAATCAAGTGTACCACTAGTATAAGTAGGAAGTTGTTTCCTCTTCTTTCAAAGCCTATGACAGTTGCACATTCTTCGACATCTCCACCTATGACTATGAGTCAGGCTTCTTTGTCTTTAAACCAACAAGAATCTTTTCCACCTGTTGTTTAGACTACGACTACAGCTACACACCACCAAGTAACTCCACGAGTTACTAGGAGTGCTGTAGCTAATCAACAAGCATCTCTAGCTACTTCAAATCCTCATGCCATGCCATCACCATCAATAGATACACCATTGATTCCTCCATCATCAGGTACTCAACTATAAGAAGAGACTCAGTCTTTAGGGACTCTACTCCCTAAAGAGGGTATTAGAGAGATCGAAGCTATAGATCTTACTCCAACCACAAGTTAATACATCTACATCAAATTAACTTTTTTTAATTCATATAATTTATAATTGTGTCTACTATTTTTATATCTAGATATTGGCAAATAAAAAATAGGTCCTATCAAAAAAAAGGTCGTGGTGCAAACACAGGGAAGGCAATAGAGAGAGAAATTTCAAAAAATGTAAGTGTCAGTACCTTTACTATGTTATGCGCATTATTTCAATGCATTCACTTAAATCTTCTTATTTATGATTTTATTAGGGGGGCAAAGTGTTGGAAATTAAATTTCCTAAGCGCTTAAAAAGGTCGATCAAGCATGCTTCCCATTTATCTAATGGAATTGGTATTATTGTTCACCATAGTCCTAAACTTGATTAGAAAACGTCACAGAAAAAAGTTCCAGAACATGATAAATTACCTATGTATGTTGGACTAGATGTATGTTTATTACCTATTTGATAAATTTTTAAGTATTCCATTTATTATAGGCACGTGGATATTCATTATCTTAATAATTGACTTTGTGTCTAATTTAATGTATTCGTAGCAATAGTTTTCAATCAAAGGATGGCAGACCGATCCTGTGGTTACAATGTATGCAGATGACATGTTTGTGGAGGGCTGCAAGCATTATAAGGAGAGATTAAGTGAGATATATAGGAAAATGGTTCAATGTGGTGTGGATCCAAGGAGTGAGGTGCCTTTTGATTGGATCCCACAAGATAAATGATTGGCATTATGTGATGTCTTTGGAGATGCTAAGTTTTAGGTATTTAGTTACATAATAACTAATGTTGGCAATATTGTGGTTTTTATTTATTGCATGTCAATGAAAAAAAATTACCTTTTCTTTTTAGCTACTAAGATTTTGTTCTTTTTAGTTTTTGGATATTGATGTATTTCATTTTTACAAGTAGATGGGATAAATGCTTGAATTCTAAATGTTGATTTGGTTTTGATTATTATTTGATATCATTTTTTGTTGCAAATTTTGGCTAGCTTTCTTTTGTTAGATGCTAGTGTATTTCATTTTTTTGTAAACAGATAGGGTAAATGTTAGTTTGCTTTTATTGGTTATTTGATGTAATTATTTGTTGCATAATTTTTATTATGTTTCATTAATTGGATGTTGATGCATTTTATTTTTGTAAGTAGATAAGACAAATGTTGGGATTCTAAATGTTGGATTAATTTTGTTGGTTATTTCATATAATTATTTGTTGCATGTAATTAAGACCAATTGATGCCCTATTTCAGCATGAAAGTAATACTAGTTTTAGCTTGAAACTTGGCTCAAACTCTATCTAATTTCACCTCAGTTTCTGGATGGCATTAAAGTGTATGTTCAAGGTGAAATTGACCTTAAACTAGATATATTTTCAGCTCAACTTCGAGCTGAAAATGAGGGTAGTTTTTAGGGAAAGTTTGAGCAAAAAATGACCTAAGTGTTGTCAGTTTCAATTTGGTCAATTTGAGCTTAAAATCGAGATTCAATTTTCAATTTTAAGCTAAAAATTTGCTATGTTTGGGCTTTAAGCCAAGTTGCACTTTAAAATATATCAAGTTGAAATTGATAGAAGTTTGTTTTTCTACATCTTCACATAATTATATGTAAATGCAAGAAAGGTCAAGGATCAATGTAGGAAATAGAGCACATATGCCATACTCTCATACATCCAATTCTAAATCATTGATTGTATGATTAATGGAAATGGTAATATATCATTTAAACTTTATTTTATTTATATTTTCATTTGTCATTATATAAAGTTCTATACTAAAACTTTTACTTACAATTGTAAAGGAAAATTAAAGCGAAGTGAACAAATTTGGAGCCACTCATATGAAGAAAGGTAACAGAGAGTATGTGAATGCTACATCTATGAACAAGCATGTGAGTTCATGTTCTATAATAAAATATCCCCTATATTTAAGTATATACTTATATATATATATTTATACTCATGACAAAATGAAATGAGAAAAAGTGGGGATGAAACACTAGAAGAAGGACTCCAAAAAGGTTTTTAGAGGGACATTTTAAGGAGTTATTGGGCACATGAATGGGATATGAGAGAAGCACAGGTCATGGAGTTGTATTGTCTAAAAGCAACAAGAAGATGAGATTTCAAGCTATAGAACTTCAAGTAATGAAGGACAAATTGAGTAAAGCTAAAAATAACTTAGACAGTGCATTGGATCTTTCAACAAAAGCAATGTCAACAACAAGCCACAAACATAGCAAGCCTTGAAGACAGTCAAACCGAGCTAAAGCAACTCTTGCTGGTGTTGCAAGACAAACTCACTTGAAGGTAAGTATGTCCTTATGATTTAATATGATTTTATTTGAATTTTTCATATATGGAATTTTGTGATATATGATAATCAAAATTAAGAATAACAAATTTATAGTTATGAACATTGAGGCCTTATATTGTCGTTTTATTTGATTATTTGTCACTTGTCTATGTAGAATGATTAGCTGAGTTGAATTAAGCTACAAGAATTACAATTTTCAGAATTTCACCATGCTTTATTTCAACATGTAAGTTCTCATATATGTAAACAATTGGGATAAATTTTAGTTTGGAGATTATTGTGGACTTTTCCATTTGAAGTTGTGTTACTAGAGAAAAAAAATATGATATGTTACATACTATTTAACCCATTTGGTAATATAGCTAACAAATTAAATGAAATGTCTTTTTATATTCAATATTATCTTCTATGATATTTTGTATAGTTTATGTTGGACAAGAGACGGTATCATACAAATCTTTTATTGGGTATTGCAACGTCCTCCCATGAATTGTGCTACTATTTTTTCCAGCTTTTTTGATGTTATATTAAACCTTTGTTTTTCCTATGTACCATACTTATCCAATCTAAGAAAAAATAGATGTATGGTGATTGGTTAAACATATGTAATATCTAATTTGATGTTCTTCATATTCACAATGCATCATGCAATCATTTTTTTGCAGATTGTTGGAAGCAACCCACTTTCTGATGGAGTTGACGAGAATTAAGGAAGATGTTTTGTAGATCTCTTTTGTCACTTGAATGATAATACTTCTTCAAAACTTAATACTTTTGTTTGATTCATATACCAATTTGGTTATCATGGCTTTGGTAGCTAGCTTAAATTTGGAAATAATATTTTGAAATTATATTTATGCCTATAGATGGATGGATGTGGTTAGTATTATGTCTATGGATGGACGGATGTACTTACTCTTTTTTTTTTTTATTGAAGCAATGACTTTGAATTATTTATAATTTGGATGTTGGTATACTTCACATATTTATTTCTTCTACAAATTCATATCCAAATTTAGCTATTGAACAAGGGGGGAAAACACTTTTTGTAATGAAAGTATATTGTTACAAAAATAATTTATTGGTAATGAAATTTATTTGTCACTTTTCTTAATCGTAACAAATTAATTTGATGTATCCATAACAAATTACTTTACTTATTTGTAACAAATTATTTACCAATTTGTAACAAATAATTAGTCAATATTAATTAAGAAATTAATTACTTGTAACCAATTCATTGCTTAATTGTAACAAAATATTTTAATCTTATAAGTCATAGGTAACGAAACATTTAGTTGTATATACTAATTGTAACAAAACTTTGAATATCTTTTGTAACAAAACTGTTGGTTATGTATTCTATTAGTAACGATAAGCTTATTAAAATAAAATATTATTTAACTAATCATAACCAATTTTTTGTTACACAAACAATTTGTAACGAAACTAAAATAAATGAATAATATTATTATAATATACATTGATAATGAAAAATAAAAAGGCGACAAAACTACCAATGTTTTGGTAACTAGGTATTTCTTTACGCTATAAAATTTATTATAACTAACATTGTTTTGTCACTACTACAAAACGTTTTGTGATGATTAATTTCATCGCCATAAGATCATCATTCGTAACGAACCATAAATTTCATTACTAAAACTTTTTGCGAGGGGGTTCATCACATGAAACTTTAGTATCGAAAAATTCGTTACCAATAATTTAAGGTAACAAATTTCAGCATTACGAAAATGAAATGAGTTGATAGTAAAAGTGTAATTTGTTGTACTGTTTTTTATTGTTCTTTCATCTTATTCTCCTATGTGTCGATTTTGTTTTCTTCATTAATCAAAACATCATCACAGTACATCACATTTTCTTCAAATTTTGAGATAGATTATAAGGATTTCCTATAGTAATTTCATGCATGTCTCTATGAGAAAAGGCTTGTTAAAGGTTACTCTTTGTCAAGCTAGGTTGTAATGTGGTTATCAAATGAAAGAATATGTCAATATAGGCTCAAAGGAAAGATAATTGTATGAAAAGGTAGACTTTAAAGGTAAAGCCATCTAAAAATGGCTTAAGTCATTTTCACAACTAAATTTATTTAGAATTTCATCTCAAATGAGAAAATCAAAAAGTTTATAAAATTTACTACCTAAAAAACATAAATATCGACATAAACTTTCTCTAAGTCCTTAAGTTGTTGATCATCATATCCTAACAATTACAATGAAACAAATCTAACATAAATTTGCAATGTGGTGCAAAATGACGACTTTCAGCATTGAATAGGAAATAAACAAAACTTAAGTACAACCCAGACTTGCGAGTACAAGAAGCATCATTATCATATAGTTGTGGCACCAAAAATAACATCAAAAATTCATGGCGTGAAAAGGAAAAAAAAAAAAAAGAAAGGACTACATAGTAGAAATATGAAACATGATTTATATGGGAACAAAAAATTAAGGATAGTAATGCAGCATGGAAATAGAGTTAGAGTCCTTTTTAAAAATCGACAAAATTCAAAGAGTTCTTTGCTCTAAAATGCATTCGCATGGAGGTAGACCTCTTGATTTCTTATAAGTGAATTTTATGCCTCTCTTGATTTTGGAGTTAGCATTTATAGTGATTAAATATTTAGTAGACTTCAATATATGTCAGCCCGCATGGGTTTGAATGCCCATCTTAGTGAGTTTGGTTATTGAATCCATTAGCCCTTTACTTTACTTATTTATTTAATCGGTCTTTTTTATTTAATTTTTTCTTTTACTTTTTTACTTTTATAGAGTTAATTTACCATATCAAGTTGGATAGCAAAAAAATTAATATTAATAAGAAAGAATAAATTATTTCAATATGTAGAGAAATGACCAACGTAACATGATCAATATCCCAACCACCAATTAAGTTCAAAATTTTTTCTCCTGCACCTCCAAACTTGAAAAACACAGTATACCTAATGTGCGGGGGGGAAAAAAGGAAAAAAAATCCTTTGATCTTGTTCTTATTTTCCATAATAATCTCCACAAGGGTTTAAGGATGGTGACCATATAGTGAGAAAGTTGGGCAAATCAGCCCCCATGTGGTAGGTTGGTGCATGTCTCAAGCATCTGCTATAAATTAGGCCCAATTGCATTCTATATGAAAAGGACTGTGGTGCCAACTGCCAAGATGTCTAGAGTTTAAGTCACTTTATTAAAGATTCTATACGATAGAGTTAGCAAGGTGTTGGTGGAGCTAGCTAATAAAAAAATTGACATTGCTAATGCTAGCAGTGTAAAGATGGGATGATTTTTAGCACCATTTAAAATGAATTAGGTTTATGATATTTGTTTCATCTATTGATTCTTGCGTTGCAGCAGCTTATTTGCTTTCCCTAATGTCATGAAGGTTATGGTACATAAAAGATGTAGTAGTCAAATAGAGAAACCAAATTTTGGACATCTCTCATAGATAAGAGTAGACAAGTTAATTATGTTGATTGACTTTCATTTGACAATACTACAAAGAAATACGGCTCTATTCTTAATTGATTACATCATTAAGGTGTGGCGTCAGAAGCATCTTGGCTGCAATAAAGTGTGGCCATAGTTTGTTCCTTTTTCCCAATCCATTCACTATTAAAGAAACAAGCTCAATAGATACGAGAAATTAGCTTCCATTCAACTCTACCACAATCAATATAAATGTTTTGTGGCTAGCTATATATCTCATCAAAATCTAATTGTTTTACAAATATCTTGTCATATTCGTCTCTCTTGATGTTTGATGGTTGGTAATATCTATTCATAATATAATCCAACTGCCAAAGGCTACCATATGTCTCACACATACATACACCTTCCTATCAGTAAGCTATGCTACATTAGAACTATATAATTATCACAATTCGGCTTGTCAACACGTAGTTTTACCTTAAACTCAAAACATTTTGTGATATTCGACCTAGGCGCATATCCAACACTTATCTATTATCCTAATAGACTAATGATAAATTTTTAATATATATAAAATTTAAAAAATTATTATTTTTTATACAAGAGTATATTTTTCAACAATTTACATATATTTATTTACTTAAATATATTATATTGAAAAATTATTTGAAAAAAAAAATGGAAAGTATAAAATTAAAGAGAGAAAAAAATATAAGTAGAGAGAAAAATATAAAACAAAAAAAAATATGCAAGAAAGAAGAACTATTTGACACTTGTACTGTTTTTGTCTAAAAAAAGAAGAGTGATATGGGATAGCTCAATAGGCCCAACCCAATAAGCTATCAACCTCAAAGAGGGCTTCGAGGCCCACTTAGCATGCATAGCCCAATGGCGCTTCTGGACCCAATTGAGCCGAATTACTCGACCATAACCGCTTGATCGAGTGGATTGTTCTCGACAGCACTCAGCAAGAGGCTTCAAGCCACTCTATTCGCTTAACCGTTCTTCTGGTCAACCACCTTGTCTATTTGATCGTTATCAACCAAATTGCTCATTCCGGCACCAACTTATATCCTTGCCGCACTTAATGCTCTAATAGACAACATGCCTCCGTATTAATAGTGAATGCCACCCCAGTACAATCTCTACCACTAACCTTGCCATCAATTTTAGTAGAGAGGCCCACCACCAGAGTACTGTTCACCCTAGAAACTAAGAGATGATGCCATCTAAAATAGTACCAGGATCAAAAATAACCAACAACCCCCCAGGTAAAGATAAGAGCCCTCTAAACTTAGTAGGAGTATCTTAGACATATCATCTACCAGGGAAAGGCTATAAATACCGCATTACTCCAAGTAATGCCATATATACTATACGCTCTTACTTTTCTATTCAATTACCTCATTTTGACTAAAACTAATTTGACCATCGAAATACCTTCATTGGGGGCATCTCGGCTAGTTTAACATTTGCTATTCATTGCAGATTTCAGACCGTTGTTGGACCATTTGACCTCTTTAGTCGAAGTAGCCCAAACACAACCCTAGTTACTATAAATGACCTCCAACCTCATTATTTTGGCATCATCTATGGAAACTTAATAGATTGCAACTGAAAAAATGGTAAACATAAGAAGAGCTACATTTGAGAGGAAGGACAACGAGATGTCTACATCTCTATCTCCCCCTCCACCTTAGCAAGGTTCGCATGCTCCAAGCCCCAATGCCCCACAGGAGCAAGTTGTAACATTGACTATGCCATAGCTGATGTAGTTAATAAGCAAGAAAATCTCTACTCAACTTTTTGCCGCATTAAATAGGCACACCACCGTACCAACCCTAGCTAGCAGTGCCACACCGCAACTACCTCTATCGAAAGAAAGGTCCCTTCGAAATGGCTTTGGTCACTAGGAATCAAAGTGGCCACCAGCTAGACGTGATGCCAGTCCCAATTGCCTCCAGGAAGAGAAAGGGCGACTAGAGATAAAAGAGAAAATTACTGACTCTGTGGACCACCACGCTCAACCTAGTCAAGCCCCGCAGTGCAATAGGGTTGAAAGTTCTTGACGTGAGCAATTCGAGAAAGTGGAAGAATTCGCAAATCACGCGGCTTAGCCTAATTAAGCCTCGCAATGCAATAGGGCTAAGTGCGCAAGACCTTATTTTGGTTGGAACGCCACCCATGCCGATAGGGAAGAGAGAGAAGAAATCTCCCACCAAGTACAACAACTGAATAGGCACCTCGACGAGATCTCAACAAATAGGGTACCCAACCCAGAGGGCCCCCAAAGATCTCATTGAGAGAAAGGCCCCCTTTTATCTAGGAGATTATCAACGAGCACATTACTGTCGACGCTAAAGTCCCAACTGGTCTACCTAGATACAATGGCTCAATAAATCCCAAAGGATAGCAAATGTTAAACTAGCTAAGGTGTACCTAGCGAAGGCACTCTGACACTCAAGTTAGTTCTAGTCGAAATGAGGTAATCAAATAGAAGAGTAAAAGCGTATAATGTATATAGTATTAACTAGAGTGTGACTGGCAATGAGGTATTTATAGCCTTTCCCTAGTAGATGATATATCTAAGATGCCCTACTAAGTGTAGAGGGCTCTTATCCTTACCTAAGGGGTTGTTGGTCATTTTTTATTTCGATACTATTATAAGTGGCATCTTCTTCTTGTTTCTAGGGTGAACAGTACTCTAATGGTGAGCCTCTCTGCCAAAGTTGGTGGAAGAGTTGGTGGTAGATACTGTAATAGGGTAACACGCGCCATTAATGTGGAGCCATGTTGCCTTTCAAAGCATCAAATGCGGCAAGGATATAAGCTAGTGTTGGAGTGTGCATCCTGGTCGATAACGATTGAATAAACAAGGTAGTTGACCAGAGAGACGGTTGAGCGAACAGAGTGGCTTAAAGCCTCTCGCTAGGTGCGATCGAGAACAATCTACTCGACCAGGCTGTTATGGTCGAGTAATCTAGCCCAACTGGGCCCAAAAGTGCTGTTGGACTATACATGCTAAGTGGGCCTAGGAACCCTCTCTGAGGTCAATAGCTTATTGGATTGGGCCTGTTAGATTATCCCATATCAAAGAGGTTGGTTAAATTTGAATTATAAATATTTTTTAAAAAGAGAAAAATGGTGCTTATTTATTATATGATCAAACCAACAATCTAGGAAAGTAGACTAATAAATGACACCTGGCTCACCAATTCAGATTTCAAAAGGAAAGAGATAATATTTTTTATTTTATTTATTTATCAATTAAATGTATAAACCAATTAAGTTAAATTAAACAAAATTAAATATATACATTAATTAACCTTAAGTAATATTTTTTGTTACCATATATCGAAAGAACTTTTTAATATGAAAAAAAATTAATGAAACCACTAAAATATCATGTTCAAGAAGCTAGCCCCAATGAGTATTAGGTTCTATAGGGTAGGATATAAGGTATTATTGTTTGAATATTTTATGATAGGATAGAATATAGAGCTTTATCTTTAAGTATTTCAGAGTACAAGCATGGATGAAACGAAACCCTTCCCACTAACAGGCCTAGTCAAAATCACTCCTACCTCAAGTTGAGCATAGAACTTGTACCCATTTCTTGCTTCTACAATTAAAAAAACAAAAGAATTAAGAATAATATTCTGGATCAGGTGCAAAACCTCTCCAATGATTGATACTTTACTGGGGATGGATTTGTTATCTATACTATTAATAAAGCACATACCTCTTTTTTGATTTGCTATAAAATAATTTACTTAAAATATCCTTACTTCTTTTATATATTATAATTACTAATTCTAACTCACTTATTTTATGCCTACAATTACCATTTTATTATAATCTTTTAATTTTTATTAAAAAAATTAAGCAAATATATTAAAATGATTAAAACAAAATTATATTATATAAAAATAAATAAATATTGATAATATATTAAAAAATAGAAAAATACACCAAATGTGTTGAATTACTAGTACTGATTGATAGCCGTCTCAAAGACAAACCTCTCTAGTCAAAACCGCTGCAAAAATTCATGCTTAATCCTTTCAGTGCCACGTCAAAATAATAACTCACAAAATAAAATCAACATATCCAGCTAGCCAAAATCCAATCAGAGTTAGAATTCTCAACTAAGATTTAAATTCACCACATATAGTTCAATAATTCACTATAGAGACAAAAATCCAACAACAGTATTTCAAGAATATTCATTATCCATTGCTTCAAAAATTCAAACTCAACCACCCAGACTCAAATTTAAATAATCTACCTAATACGAGTATGTTGGATGAGCTCAATAGTGTCAACCCAATAGAAATGGTCCAATATCCAATATTGCCATAAGGCCCAAATTGGCTAATCATTGCAATAAATATGATCTTTAGTGGCATCAACATAATGGCATTTTATAAAAATAACATAAAAAATTAAGATAATGATAGTCGTAAAAGAATGCCACTATAGTATAATATTTAGTGGCATTTGATTATAAATGACAAACAAATTAGTAACATTTAATTAAAAATATCAAGATACATTTATTTTAAAAATACTTAACTAGTGCTACTAATTTTTTCTAATAAATGGCACTAATATGTAGTTATGGTGTCATTTGAAAAAGATATCATAAAATATTTAGTGGTATTTTCTAGTATAATGACACATAAAGGTAATATAGTGTTGGTTTTAGAAAACTGCTACTATAATAAAATATTTAGAAGCACTTGATTATTGAATGACATATAAGATAATGGCATTTGGTTAAAAATGCCAACAAAAATATACTTTGCAAGCATTTAGCTAGTGCCACTAATTTTTCATAGAAAATGCCACTCATATTCATTTATGTTGTTATTTTGGGAAAAATGTCATGAAATATTTGGTGGCACTAATTTAATGACATTTTGTAGTGTAGCGACACACAAGAGTAATATAACAATAATTATTGAAAAATGCTACTATATTATAATATTTAATGACACTTAATTAATAAATGACAATTAAAGATGATGACATTTGATTGAGAATACCAACATAAATGTATCTCAACGGCATTCAACCAATGCCAATAATTTTCTTGAAAAGTTTTAATGTTGTTTAATTGTGGTGTCATTTGAAAAAGATGCCACAATAGTTAATTAGTAAAATAATGATATTTTATAGTACAATGATATACTAAAGTAATGTAGTGATAGTAGTAAAAAAATATCAATATAATATAATACTTAGTGTCAGTTGGTTAATAAATATTGTAAAAATGTAGTGGCATTTTATTGAAACAACCAACATAATTATATGTTAAAGGCATTTAACTAGTATCAATTAATTTTTTTTGGAAAAAAAAATCACTCGTAATTTAATCATGATGCAATATTAAAAAAAATATTACAAAGTAGATAAATAATAAATAGGCATATTAGTAACTATAAAATTTATAAATTTATATATATTATCATTAATGTATTGATGCCCTAATTGATTTAAGGAAAAAAATAGTGTATTTCATATAATAAATTTGAGCGCATTCATATATTTAAATAATTGAGTAAATGTACTACCAAATTATACAAATAAATTAATATCCTTAATTATATTGAACATTAACGGATAGCTTGATGGTAAACTCATATTCTTGAAAACATATGGTTATGTGTCCGAATCTTATAAAGATCAATGGAGCCATATTGGAGTCTCACAATTGGGGAGTGGGGATAGATTAAGATATATATGGGAGTTGGAATAGGTTAACATATATATCTAAAAAAATCTTTTGTGATATTTAATATGCTATTAATATATTATTTTGCAACATGATAACATGTCATTTAAAGAATCTTTTAGTGACATTTTAATATATTATTTAATATATTTTTTGTGGCATGTTAATAAGTCATTAAAAAATCTCTTCATAGCATTTTAATGTGTCATTTATAATATTTTTTATGGTATGTTATAATGTCATTTAAGAGATTCTTGTAGCATTTTAATACATCACTATATGCAATTTTTGTGGCATGTTAGCCTGTCATTTAATGCACTTTTTGTGACATTTTAACATGCCATTTATCCATTTCTTATTGCATTTTATTAATGCCACAAAAAGAATAAAATATTGACATTCATACCTTTAGCTATACCCACCTAGATGGCACATCTTAAAAATGTCATTATATGTAAAAATGTCACTATATTTCTATTAAATGATATTTTTTTAATGCCACTAATAAACAATTTTCTTGTAGTGAATCGAGCCCATACACGACGCCTAATATCAAAAATGTCAACCTCAGCAATGTCAACAGATTTCTTGATCGGATGTAGTCAAGTGGACATACACCAATGCTCGCAAAGGTTCATGATTTCATCTTCCTTGACCAGGTATGGTCAAGCAACTCTACCACCATAGTCGTGTCCGCATTTAATGTGACCAAACCTATTGGAAGAATGCCCCGCAGCCAATTAGATTGGCATGTAAACTATTTCACTTAATGGCCATCTTCATCTTATGCTTATTTTACTTCACTTGCACTTGGTTAAAGCCCTTAGATCACACAAGACTATAGGACATGGTCAAACACTAGATGGTGATCATGAAGCAAGTCCTACACAGTTGTAATCTTAAAACTTTCAAATCATAGAATTTTAAAAGACATGATATCTAAGATTCAGATAAATTTGCACTAACAATGCATAAATCCAAAGGTTGGATATTTCTCCATTTCATGAGCAATCCATGTTAGACATAGGTGCTTGTTAGAAAACAAGTTCACTAAAGACCCACCTAAAGAATCCACTACATAGCCATAGTGACAAGTCGGTAGTGGCAAGTTCTCCAAATTATACTAGTACATATAATTAGTCCTTTGAGCTAAAGATCCTTGGTAACCTTGCATTTATGTCCTCATGCTTTGACTCTTCCTTGACCACTTAGTAGGTCTTTTGGGTTGAGCTTGGATATGAGCTACTTAAATGTAAAGATTTGTGAGATTTAAGATAGAATCTAACTCCTTGTCATTGTGAAGGGCGAGTGCATCTTCTATGTATTCTATAATGATCGATTTGAGGAAATCCTTATGCAAGGTAGTATGAAAATTTGGAAAAGGAATTTTTCAAAGATAAGGTCATAAAGGAGAATCGAACATTGGGAATAGAAACATAATATTGAGGCTATTAGGGAGCTAGCAAATATCTTGCCCCAAGCCTCTTTCGGGAGATAGGAAACAAAAGGACTATATTTGCATGGCAAACATAAAGCTAGAATGGTTCTCCAAGAACATATTCATTCAACCAATTAGTTGGCTCCATGGACTTGAGGTTGGACATTGATCATGGAGATTGGATATTCTTTAATTAATGGAGATTAATTGAATTGAGTTATTAGTTTAAAGAAGTTTAAACTAATGTGAATATTTTGATATTCTAAAGTCACAAAAGTTGTGAACCAGTTCAATAAATGTTAGAACCTAATAGGTCACACACAGAAACCAATTGGAAATCTTACTTGATGAAGGGAATTTTCTAAAAGTTAGAAAATTCCACCTTGATAAATTTTTTGAGGGAAATGGTTGACTAATTCTTTTGGTCATTTTAGCTAGATCAATTTAATTTTTGAATTGATTTGAATAATTTAAGAAGTTAAATTAGACTAATTAAATTAAGAAGTTAATTTAATTGGAGCTAATGACTATCAATTGGTCAAATTAACTTAAAAAGAGTTAAGTTGACACTTTCTAGCTTAAGGAGTTAAGTTAATTGACTTAAATAGTTAAGTCAAGACTAATTAATTAAATTAAGTGGTTAATTTAATTAATGGGAAGAATTAATTTGGAGGAAATTTTGAAAATGAAAGTGTTCATTTGGAGTGCGTTAGAATTTATTTGGATGACATTTCATGAAATGAAATGAAAATTCCAAATGAAATTCAAATACAAGTGAAATTAAGAATTTCACACATGCAACTTGCAAGGCAAAATTGGCGCCAACCTCATGGGAGGTGTGATGCCAACTTGCATCGCACCTCCCTCCAACTTTATGTGATTGACTTATGTGTTGAGGCTTCACATTTTCTTTACCTCTCTCTCTCAAATTCGGCCTTCATCCTTTTTCATTTCTCCTTGATTTTTCATCTGATCTAGGATAGATTTGAATTATCCATTGGTGTGTGAATCTTGACATTAGAGGCAAGACATTTGGATTGTTTGGCTTTTGGAGATCCACTACAGAGGTAGTAACTTTGGAGTATCTTTTGAATACCTTTCTAGATTGATCATTGACTAAATTTTTTTAATTGGATCTTCATAAAAGTGTTGGTGATATTGTGTCCAAATTTTAGTCAATTTTGAGGTGATTCAGTTAGGCAATTATTGCCGACTTTCTACTGCGCCACAGAAGACAGCTTTCAAAGGTTGAAGTGTTCTTCCTTATTTCCTTGGATTTTTAAGCATTAAAGGCAATTCTTCATCTAGATCTGAATTTGAAGCATGATTAGATCCTTCATTTTAAGTGTAGCCTAGTTAATTTAGCTATTTTTGTACTTTATTATTGGCTCCTAGTGCTACATTTGACTTTAGAACCACCATTATGTCCATACTTAAAGGCCAGGTCAGTTCGTCACCTCCATATTAATGACAATATGGGAGCCCCTTGTTGCCAACTGGTTATAAGCATGGTGGTGAGGTAGGTCAAAAAGACCTATTATGCCCCCATACGAAAAGGAAAAGGACTGCACTACAGCAAAGAGAAAACCGTCCGCTCCATTTCTCACCAAGTACTATAAACACCCTCTTCCTAGAGTCAAAGGAATGTTTTTTTCTCTCTCTAAGCCGTTATTGCCAAATTGCTTTCTAGTCAAACATAAACTAACTTGAGCATTGAAGGGCCTTAGCTAAAGACCTTCTCAACTAGCCTAATATTTGTTCCCTTGTTGCAAGATTTGACCCACTTTTTTTCTTCTTTCATTTATACCAAACTTTCTAGTTGATCATCCTCTCTAGTCAAAGAAAACGCTACACATACAAGAAAACCCTTCATCATTTGGTGCCATCTATGGGAATCTTGAATTCACAATCATAAAAATGGTGAACACCAAGTGCACCACATTCAAAAGGCAAAGTGACCACAGATCACCACCACCACCACCCCCTCCGCCACAAAAACCAAGTAGGTCCATGACTTAACTCTTAATCGAAACTAAAGCAGGTAATAACTTTGACAATCTTACAATTTATGCAAATCATAAGCAACTAGATATTAGCACAACTCTCAATAGAGCTATCAATTACCTCATAAAGATATAATAACCAGTTCATCATTGTTGCTAGCATGACCTGACATCCTTCCCCCCAGAAGAGGGGCTCTAGTGAGATAACAGTCTAAGGAATGAAACTCAACATGATAAAAATAGGCGCGATGCTAGCCCTAAGTGATACCCACGAGAAGACACCCGTCACCAACCTCATGAAAAGGTAGCGAATTTGGTCGATTATTTTGATTGACCCAATCAAGCCTAGCTGCGTGATACGGTTGAACACCTGAAGCCTCAACCGAATAAAGATTTATCCAAAGCATATCACAAGGAATAGGAGAAGGTCTCGCCCCAAGTTTAACAATTGAACAAACGACCAAAAGAAACTCCTAAATGAAATATTGAAAGAAGCCACCAACATAATAATACACCACGGCTTTGACAAGAAAAAGTATTCCTTTTCATTCAAGAGATCATCAATAAGTGCATAGCAATTGATGAGAAGATGTCAACTGGCCTCCCCAAATATGATAGATATGACCCTAACAAGCACCTCCTACATTTCGAGCATATGATATAGCTCCATGGTCACAAGGACCACATTTATGCCAAGATGTTAGTCACTACACTTCTAGGACTGGTTTTATAAGCTGGAGCCCATATCTATCTTCTCAACCAATTTGCCAACAAAAGGAAAGTAACGTTTCCTCACACTCACTTTCATACAATGAAGCAAAATGAGGGAAAATCTCTTTGAAATTTCCCTATCAAGTGCAATACGAAGGTGTTAAAGATTGACAATCCTAGCATTGAGTTCATGATCGATGTGATTTCTACATAGTCAGGTACAAGGAATGTACCAATGCTTTGGTCAGAGAGAGACCATGCTCAATGGAGGAACTGCTCAACCTTGCAGAGAGGTAAAGCAGGCAAAAAGGCCATGACATAAAGGACTGCTTTAATCTCTATGATGAAATCAAACAACTAAATCAAAAATGACATCTAAAAAAATTTGTTAATGAAAAATTTCGATGAGAAAATCAAACTAACTAGACTTTCCATAAAGAAAGGTCAATCAGCCCAAGAAAAGCAGACAAAAAAAGAGAAAATTTGAAGAACATCCTCCCTTGCGATGTGTGACTGATATTATTGCAGAGGGACCGACTGAGGGAGACTCAAAAATAGCAAGGAAATAGATCTAGAGGAAACTTGAATCCATCAAAACCATGGGGGCCAAAATAATTTTTTAGTTATCTAAAAATGCAGACCCTATTTCTTTCACAAATTCCAACCTCACTCACCTAAAGGATTAGAGGACCAACAACAAACTAGATTGCCCACTTGTCATGATAGTGGAAATTGCTAATTTTGAGGTCAGAAAAATTCTAGTTGATAATGGTAGTTCTGTATCCTTAATTTTCTTGTCAACCCTGGAAAAGATGAAGTTGGGTAAGCTTAAGTTTGAACTAGTATGTACCCCACTTGTCAAATTTAGGGTGATCAAGATCATCTCGGTAAGATCTATAAGTCTACCCATTCCACTTAGTGAAGTACCCAGAAGAACCTAGGAGATAAATCCTGATGATCAGTTACTTAGTAGTTGACGCCCATTTGCTTATAACTCCATCATCAGGGGGCCAACACTAAATAATTTTAAAGCTGTTATTTCTAACTGTCACATAAAGGTCAAGCTCCTAACAGTAGCTGAAATCAACGAGCTGCTCTACAATATGAAAGAAGTATGGCGATGCTATATAATCCTAGTTGAGGTAAACAAGTAGAAACCTCACCTAAAATTTAAATGCTCAAGGACATCCCAATAATGGAGACTGAGGAATGATAGTTCAGCAAGAAGAAGAAGAGAGAAGGAACAAGCGTCAAACTATAAGAAAAGTTTAGGACCATAGAACTAGAGTCTGAGTCTGAGAATCCTAACTAAACCACAAGGATCAGGACTAAACTAGTAGATCTACAAGCAAAAGCTAGGAGTACATGGAGAGGTGGCAACCTTTAAGGCTAAACTAGTGGCAAAAGGTTATACTCAAAAACTCGGCATTGATTTTGAGAAAACCATTTTATCGATCGCTATACCTAAGTCTATTAGGATTATGCTTGCCATAACTGCTTAATATGACTATGAAATATAGCAAATGAATGTAAAGACTGCTTCTCTCAATGAAAATATTGAAAAAGAACTACAAAGTTTTACATCCAAAGAGAGTAAGCAAAAAGCTTGTAAACTCCAAAGTTCCATCTACGGACTAAAGCATGCATCTCAAAGTTGGAACATACATTTTGATGAGACAGTTAAATCATTTGACTTTGTCAAAAATGTGTATGAGCCCTATGTGTATAAAAAGGCCAGTAAGAGTTTGAAATAATTTATTACGCTTTATGTCGATAACATTCATCTCATTGGGAATGAAAAAGAAGGGTTAAAATGCACTAAAGCATGGTTGCCTTTGCAATTCTCCATAAAATATTTAGGAGAAATATCTTACTTATTAAGAATACAGATCTATAGAGATAGACCAAAAAAGATGTTAGGCTTTCCTAAACTTAGTACATTAATAAGACACTAAAGAGGTTTAGTATGAAAACAAAAACTAAAGAGGTTTAGTATGGAAGAATCCAAGAAGGGATTCCTCCCTATAGGACATGCTTTTCATCTCTACAAGTCTATGGCCCCTCAAACAAAAGATGAGAGAGAAAGAATGTCCCACATACCGTATACATTAGGATTATGAGCATAATATATGTTGTTCAATGTACTAGACCGAATGCACACACGCTCTATGTGTTACGAACCACTTTCAATCCAACATCAATGAGAGTCACTATATTGCCATAAACGTAATCCTAAAGTACTTAGAAAAACTAAGGATTTATTTTTAGTTTACAATAATAGAGAATTAAATCAAATTCTAGTTTTCAATCTAATGAAGATGACCTTAAATCCATCTCAAGATTTATATTTTGCCTCAATAACAACACAGTGAGTTGGAAAAGTCCAAAATAAGACACCATAGTTGATTCTACTACTGAGGTAAAATACATTGCGGCTTTGCAAATCGTAAAGAAAGGTGTTTGGATAAAAAACTTCATCCAAGAGTTGGATATAGTGCCTAGTATAGTAGAGACAATTACTGTCTTTTGTAAAAATAATAGTGCCATTGTGTGAGCTAAAAAGCCAAGATCTCATCAACGATATAAGCATATGTTGAGGTGTAATCATTTGATCCCTGAGATCATTGATAGAGGTTACATTCGAGTAGAGAAGGTAGCCTCAAAAGACAATATAGTAGATCCATTGACTTAACCATTAACATGAAAGGTCTTTGGAGAACTTCTTGAGAATATAAGCCTTAAAACTATAAGCAATTAGCCTTAAGACTATAGGCAATTAGCTTTAAGACTATAGGCAATTAGCTTCATGGCAAGTGGAAAATTTTTGGATAGTACCCCACAAGCTAATTAAATTGGCATGTAAAACTAGTCCTTTTGTGATATAATCTTGATTGAATGAAATTCTTATTAAATGGCCATCTTCATCTTATTTCTTTTATACTTCACTTGCTTTTGGTTGAAACTCCTAAATCATACTAGACTACGAGACTTGGTCACACATATGATGGTGATTGTGAAACAAGTTTATACGGTCATGTTTTTAAAGTATTCTAAGTCAAAGAATCTTATGAGATAAGGCATCTAAGATTCGAATAGACTTGCACTAATAATGCATATTCCAAAGGATTGGATATTGCTCCATTTCATGGGCAATCTTGTGAGACATAAAAGCTATTATTGGGTGCTTATTAGAGAACAAGTTCACTAAAAACGTGCTTGGAGAATCCACTAGATAGCCATAGTGCAATGTCGGAAGTGGCAAGTTCTCAAACTTACAATAGTGCATATAATTAGTTCTTTGACCTAAGGATCCATGGTAACCTTGTGCTTAGATCCTTATGCTTTGACTTTTCCTTGACTATGTAGAGGGTCATACGGGGTTGAGATTAGGCATGAGCTACTTAAGCATAGAGGTTTGTGAGATCCAAGATGGGATTCATCTCCTTATTATTGTGAAGAACAAGTGTATCTCTTATATATTTTATAATGATCAATTAGAAAAAATTCTTGCCCAAGATAGTATGACAATTTGGAAAAGGTTTTTTTTCAAATTTGAGATCATAAAAGGGAATCGAACATTAGATGTAGAGACATAGTCATTGAGACTATTGGGGAGCCGACAAATATATTTTCCTAAGCCTCTTTCGAGAGATAGAAGACAAAATGACCATTTTCGTATTGTAAGCATAAGCTATAATGGTTCATCAAGATCTAATTCATTCATCCAGTTAGTTAAGCTCCATGGGCTTGTTGCTAAACATCGATCATGGAGATAGAGTACTCTTTAATTAATAGAGATTAATTAAAAAAGTTATTAGTTTAAAGGAGTTTAAACTAATGTGAATATTTCAATATTAAAAATATCACAATGAGTTGTGAGTCCATATCCAATAAATGGATGAACCTAATGGTCACACACAAAAGCTGAAGAAAGCTCTAATATGATAAGAGGAATTTTCGAAGGAGTTAGAAAATTCATGCTAGGCATTTTGGAGAGAAAAGCGGTTAACTAATTTAATTGGTCATTTTGGCTTGATTAATTTATGTGTTAAATTAATCAAAATAATTCAAGGAGTTAAATTAGGCTAATTATATTAAGGTGTTAATTTAATTGGTGCCATATAATAATTAACAAGTTAACTTA
The DNA here is from genome assembly GCA_014898725.1 of Jacaranda copaia. NCBI lineage: Eukaryota > Viridiplantae > Streptophyta > Magnoliopsida > Lamiales > Bignoniaceae > Jacaranda > Jacaranda copaia. The sequence goes on along the minus strand of JACGDI010005329.1, from coordinate 247,253 downwards.
AAAAGTATTAACTCTAATTAACTTAATAGTTAAGTTAAATTAATTAAATTAAAGAGTTAATTTAACTAAATTGAAGATTTGAATTTTAGAGAAAAATAGAAAGGAAGAAACCATTTGAATTTAAGTTAAAATTAAATGCAAATGCACACAAAATGCAAATGCATGCACAAGTTAGCAAGTTGGCCAACACGCATGGATGGTGAGATGGAAGCATCCAAGAGCTTCCATCCCCTCCATAAATATTCCATGTGGCCAGCTACTTGTGCGAGTTGGCAATCCTCACATTTTTTCTCAAAAAGTGTGATATAATTCGTGTTCCGAATAATCACATAAAAAACCCTCTCCTCCTTCTCTCCTACAAAACTACCACTCTTTTCACCATCTTTCTCTCTTATTCTAGCAAAAGTGAGGCTGATTGAGTGATTTTCGAAGGTGTGTGGACTTATTCATTAGAAGTCCAACATTTGGTGGACTTAGAATTCCTTAGTGGATCATCACTTGGACCAATTTTGGAGGCATCATTGGGCAATCTATTGTTTTCTGATTCCAACAATTTTTTGCCAAATTGTTGGTCATTTAGTGATGTCAAGATTAACCTTTTTTTTTTTTACTTTTGGGGGATTGGAAGGGGAGTTTTCATATCCAACCGTTGGGGTTTGTAAATCTTCCACTAGAAGAGTCTTTGGAGTGATCTACTCAAATCCTTTGTTTCTAATTGCAAAGGTAAATTTTCTACCTTCAAATATTTATTTAGAGCATGATTATGATCCTTGGGATGAGATGATTGATTTTAATTTAGCCTATTTTGGTTTTTATAGTTAGTTCCCAATCCATCTCCATTTTTTAGAGAAAGTACATGATAGTGACAATCCAGTACTTCACTAAGTGTGTTGAAGTAGAGGCAATTTCGAAGATAACCAACGCGGCAATTAGAATCTTTTTATAGAATAACGTCATTTGCCATTTTGGGCTACCAAAGATGCTAATATCGAATAATAGAATGCAATTCTAAAAGAGAAGCACGAGAAATTGGTGCAAAAATCTTGGAATACAACAACACTTTACATCAGTTGGCAACCATCAAGCTAATAGGCAAATTGAAGTCATCAATTGAACCATTCTAGACCACTTCAAAACCAAATTAGAAGGATCTAAAGGTAACTAGGTAGATGACCTCTCATAAGTACTGTGAGCTTACAGGATGACTCTCAGAACTACAATAGGTCACAACCCTTACAGTCTGGTCTATGGATTAGAAGCAGTGGTCCTAGTAGAATTGATACAACATACAGCTCGAGTAATTTACTACAACCCAATCAAGAACAAGGCTGAGAGACTGCTTGACCTCAAAACCATCGATAAGCTACAACAATAGATGTACACAAAAATGCAAAGGTATAGGTCGATAATGGCAAGGTATTATGACAAAAGAATAAAGCCAAGAAGCTTCCAAGTTGGGGACTCTTTCCTCAAGAAAGTAGAAGTACATATGCCTATCATAAAAGTTGACCCCAAATGGGAAGATCCATATTCAGTCGTCAAAGTGGCCAAAAATAACTCTTACATGAGAGCTTGTATGAATAGGAATGAACTACCCCGACCATGGAATGCAATGAATTTGAAGAAATTCTATGTGTAAAAATGAGATCATGTAATCTCAATCAAACCACCTCAAAGTCATGCAAGATCAAATCTTCTTGAAAACATGCAATTGTAATTTTCCCTCTGACAATGGAACTTCATTTCTCACAAAATGATTTTGTAATGGTAGTTTGATCTCAACAAACATAAAAATCCATATCCTCAATCCACGTAATAGAAGTTGGTTTCAAACAAATCAATGAAAAAGTGAACAAACATCTACCCCATAGTTGCGTAATAAAAATTGGTTCAAACCAATCAATGAAAAAATATATGTCAACCTCCCAATCACATAATAAAAATTAGTTTCAAACCAATCAATGGAGAAATAAGCATACATTGACCTTGCAATTACATGGGTTTCAAACCAATTCACAAAAGTGTGAACATTCGTAAACATTGAAATTAATTAAGCTTCAAACCAGCTAACATAAAACAAAAATTTTATCTCGACCTTAGTGCTAGTATTGAATCATTTGAAAATAAATAAATTAACCTTAAAGGTCATCCATATGATCAAAAGCACACTGCAATTACATAATATGCAAAAAATGAAAATTAGCATAAACACACAATGTAGACAAGAAAGTTATAATTAAAATTAAAACTATTAAAAACTCACAACATCTTTACAAGAAAAAACCTAGTTCTTTAAGCACCCATTAGAGGCATTACACCATTTCAAAAGTAATAATAAATTAACACTAATTTTTGAACTGAATCCTACTCATTCCATCTAGCTCCTACGTGTGGTAATTTCGACAACAAACTCATCCACAGCTTTATCAAGCACATCCATTTTACCAATAGCAATGACTAAGGATGAGCCTTTGACCTCCTAATTTATTCTAGAAAGAAGAACCCCTATAGGTCGAGAGGGCCCAGCCTCATCACCCAAGAATAGACGCTCAGCAATAGGGAGATACGCATTAACATCAACTCCTTACTCTTGATGTTGAGTATAAAATCGCCTACAAAACTCTTTCACCACTACAGCAACCCTCGAATGAATAGAAACTTCCACACTCCACAAGGTACCTCCTTAGTATAGTCTTCAAGTTGCTTGTTCATCAACACATTCAGATGAGCTTTCTCTGCTTCCCAGATCTCATAACCTAAGAATTCCAATTGTTTCACCACTTTCTCGAATGCTTTCTCAATGTCATATAAGCTAAACATCACGCTAGCTTTAGTGAATGTAAAACTCAGCATGAATTGCTAAATGGCTTCTTTCTGGATGTTAAGAAGGGTCTTGAAGAACTCTGCTTAAGCATAGCGAAGGTAACTTTCATGTCCTTAGCCTAGACTGGAGAGAGATGCCTTCTACACCTCAAATATTATCTTCTTTAGGAACTCTTCCAGCTGACTCCTCTCTTCTATGACACTTAAGAGCTTCTAGTACTCAATTTATTTCTCTAACTTCTATATCTTCAATGCTAAAGATTCAAGCTTAGTTTTGGACATATCAATTTATTCATTTTCTAATTGCTTGCACTTTTTCTCCAATCTCACATCGTATACCTGAGTCAACTCAAATTATTTATGCAAATTGTAGGCCCATTAACCTACTTGGGAATATCCATAAATAAGTTACACATATGAAGACTTCAATAAAATTTCTATTTGATCAAAAAATTTGATGATCACCATATTCACATGGTAGGTAAATGTCTTCAAGGCGTCAATTTGACTTTGCTTAAGCATATCCTTCTAGTCCTAAACAAAATGAGCAATCATCAACACTTTTAGTAGGGTCATACCTTTGGGCCCTGCACCCATCATAGTTTTTGTGTTCGACGCCCCAATCCCTAGCCCAAATCATAGTTCAGAGAACTTCAATAGTTTAAATAATTATTCATCTAGTAGTAACATATATGTCTCTTTGTCGTGGTTGATTATCTTCCCATTCCTTTTCTCAACTAAAATTTTCTTGGCCACAGCAAGTAGACTTTGCCCTTCTCTAGTGGTAGCTTTCCTCTTTAGCCGAGCTACTAGACTTGTTGGCTTGACCACACTCAGCACAGCAGCCAACAGAGTCACTAAGGGTACTTATCCAGCTTGTATAATTTACACAGCAATAGAAACAACCTAACAACATACTACCCTTACTTCTCATCTTTCTAAGGTTTTCTACTAATGGATCATAGTTAATTGGCGTGCCCTGTCCATGATCGATAAATTTGATAAGAAAAAATAAATGAAATATAATATTAATCACAAACCATGTCAAAATAAGAAAACAACATAAGAAAAATTGAGCCTATCTAGTCATGCACTTGGTATTAACCTCAAGGAGGCAGTTTACAAGCCTACCAATACCAAATTCCTCTCTCTAATGAACCCGATCACCTTTATTTCTCCAAAATTGATCAAATCCTGAATGAATGTATTATGCCAAGTTGAATTCTCATTTTCAGGAATCTCAACCTGCCCTCTCAACCATCCATCCCCTCGAGATATTAAATATATACCCCACTAGGATCACCCACAAAGAAATACCTTTTTTTCCATATTTGACCATGAGAAAGAGAAGAAGTAACAAAATATTTTCAGTGAGGTCGGGCAGTCGAGTAATAAAAACCCATCTCCTTAGTGCTCCTCGACTTGCAAGACATGGAGAGATGGAAAAGGTTGCCAAAATTTACAAAAGAATGAGGCTAGTTGTGTATCATCATAAATACTAAAAACTATATAATATGGAAAAGTAATTTGGAAATAGATGGGTTATATAGATGCAATGACCCGATAGAAGTCCACTATAGGTTTGCAATCGAGAACCTAAGACCGCAATTTAGCAAATCTTCAAACACAATGATACACCCTTTAGGAGGATTATTCATCCTATACCTTGCTCTAGGTTAAATCAATTGAAACTTATCTAGAATATGATATTGCTGCCTAATCAACCTTACGTTATTTGAACTAATCCCAATACTATTTTGCTATAATGGGCCATAATAAACAACCTACCCTTGCAGACAGGTGGTCTAAGAACTTCATCAGAAAGCCCCACCTCATAAACATCAGGCTCAAATGGCCTAGCCTCATTGACCATATGACTAGAAAGCCCCGCCTTGTAAACACTAAGCTTAAATGGCCCAGCCTTATCGACTACATGACCAAAAGGACTCACCTAATCAACTATGTGGTCCTGAGAACTACTAAACTAACTTAACCCACTACTTGACGTGTCATATGAAGAACTACTATTTTCACTCACTATAGCACAGGCGACCGAGTTAGTCAACTTATCCCTACTCCCATTAATAACCCTAGCCATCTTTTCACAACAAAAATAGAAAAAATAATAAGTTTGAAATAATGAACTAAAGATGTGAAAGAACACTTACGAAATGGTGAAGCAGAAAACATGCACTAAAACCCACAAAAAATGAGCAGAATGTACAAAGTTCAACCTCTTAGCACCATAGTAAAAGTGGTAAATAAGTAGTAAAAAGGAATATTTATAGATCCCCAATAGGCACGCCAACCTGTTAAAGTAATCGGCTACTGGATATTTATTACGCAATCGCTGGTTAGCACATATAGCCATCCAAGGTAACCACCCATACTACTTAGTGATTGGCACCATTAAAACCTAAGTCAAAATTCAATACTCCTCCACTCTTTCTTCTGCGAGGTTGATCGAACTAGGGAATAAGAAGGATTTATGATATGGGTCTATTAGATAAACCCAATAGTATCAGCCTAACAGAGATGGCTTGGTATCCAATATCACCATTGGGCTCAAATTAGCCAACCAAGCCAATATGCAAACGCCCAATATCAAAAATGTTGACCTTATCGATGTTGATAAAATTTCTTGATCAAACGTAGTGGAGTGGACATACACCAACACTCACAAAGGTAAGTAACTTTATCTTTTTTGGCCAGGTATGGTCATGCAGCTCTACAATTACAGCACCTATGGTAGTCGCATGATTAATTGCAGCATCTGCCACCAGTCACGTTCATATTTAATATGGCCAAACCACTATTATATCCGCATTTAATGGCCACATTAGTCCACCATCTTTGCATTAATGATGGTATGGGTGCCCCTTATTGCTAGCTAATCATAAGCATGGTGGCAAGCTAGTTCATAAAAACTTGTTATCCCCTTATACAGAAAGGGAAAGGATTGCACCACAGCAAGGAGAAAATGCCTTTCTATTTCTCACCATGTATTATAAATACCCTCTTCCTAGAGGCAAAGGTATGTTTTTGATTGCTCTCTAGGATGTTATTTTTCCAAATTGTTTTTTAGTCAAACACATATTGACTTGAGCATCAAAGGGTATTAGCTGACGATCCTCTCAGCTAGCCTGACGTGTATTCCCTTGGTGTAGGATTCAACCCACTTCTTTTCTCCCTTTATTTCATTCCAAACTTCCTGGTCAACCATCCTCTCTGGTAGAAGTAAGAAACTTCAATAGATAAGACATAAAATCATCAAAAAACTACTAAAAAAATTATTTTTTGCAATGAAAATTTACAACAGAAAAAATTCATTGCAATTTGCAATTTGAGACGAAAAATTCGTCACAAAATTTTTTGTCGCAAAATCCATCACAAAAAAATAAAGTAAATGTAAAAATTATTTGCAATGGAAAAATCCATCGCAAATGTGCAATTTTGTGACAGATTTTTCCATCACAAGTGTTAGGTTTTGTGACGAATTTAAATCCATCCCAAAATATTTTAAAATTCTTAAATTTTGAAAAATATTTTTATCCACCACAAAACTCTTAAGTTTTGTGATGAAAATTCTGTCGTAAAACCAAAAAATAAAAAAATATATATAAAATATCTAGGGGGAGAATTAAACCCTAGCTCTCCCACCAAACATACTGATACTTTATTTTCCTCCCAAAGGTATGTCTTTCCCCTTTTTCCCCTTTTTGCTTTTTTTTTTTTTTTTGCGTTCCTCTTTTCTTTGTTAAATTAGTCGGCCAGCAAGGGCTATCCTCGACCAACTGATGCTTTCGTAGCCAACAAGTGCTAGCAACGCAAGCTAGTGTGGCTAGCACTTGTTGGCCGTGTACCAATTACTGGCCACCAACCAAATCTGAATATTATTTTTATTTTTTTTGAAAAATTAGTTTTAATTTTACAAAAAAATGCTAATGGTTGTCTGTTTATTGTTTTAGGTTTAGAGAGTTTATATTTTGCATAATCTCCATAAATTGAGGTTATTTTCTTAATTATGTTAAAATTGGATTATGTTTTAGTTAAAATTTGATTATGTTTTAGTTAGAATTTGATTTATGTTTTAGTTATCTCCATTATGTTTTAGTTAATTATCTCTATTAGTTAAAATTTGATTATGTTTTAGTTAAAATTTGATTTATGTTTTAGTTGTCTCCATTATGTTTTAGTTAGTTATCTTCATTAGTTAAAATTTGATTATGTTTTAGTTAAAATTTGATTTATGTGTTAGTTAAACTCAAACGTTAATTTATTTATTAGTAATATAATTTGATTTAACATAAATAATAATTTATGAATTAGTTAAAATAAGAGTTAAATTTTGTATTCATTTTAAATGTTGTAATATTTGTAAAAGTTATGTTTTTATTTCAATTAAAAATTTTGTTAGAATTTTGATATAGTTAAATTTTATGGTACTATATATTGAATTATATTAAATTTTTAAGTTTTAATTTAGTTTATGGAATTATGATTTATGAATAAATATGTGCACTTCCAACATGTGTCCAATGGCATAGGCTATCTCGACTGTGGTGGATACCTTTTGTCAATTGTGCTAAGTTTAGTGGAGCATTTATAAGTAAGTTTGCATACCTTATTTTGATTTTATATATTTCTTTAGTACAATACATTAGAAATGATTAGAGTAGGTGGAATTAAGAAGGAGGATGAAATGCTGGGAGAAGGAGTGGAGCCTTGTCATTTGTTGCTGATTGATTTTTAATTGCTTGCATAATAAAAATGGGCATAAGGAGGAGTGTTTATGTATCATTATGTGTTTACGAATATTATTAATTATTTTTTATTGAAATGATGTTACTCATTATGTTGAGTTTTCTTTTTTGGGCAATTTGGATATCTTATTTTAGGGAGATGTTCGATGCATATTATTATTTTTGTGATGACAAAATAGTACTTGGTAAAAAATTCTTGCTAGAGAAATCATGAAACGCATAATTGGAATAGTACATGAATTTGAGGTATAATTTTGATATTAATATCCTAATCAAATTCAAAGAGGGTTGAGATTACATAATCTCACCCCCAAAACCCACTACTTTAATAGCTATTAATCTCATCCACAACATAGGCTTTGGATAAATTACAGGCCGACCCGCAAATCTTATCTTCTATATCAAACAAGAGATTACCCTATATTAAAAGCCATAGTATATGTTAATATCCCAAATCAAACATACCCTAGATAGTTTGTTTACCCACTTCAATTGTTAGGTCATCCTTTCATCCTTTTGTCAACTAGTCTTCATTTTTTTATGTGCCAAATGTATTTGTCTCTAAATAATAATAATAATAATATACTGTACTATACTATAAGCAATTAATTCCAACAAACATATATTAATAAAGTAAATAATCAAATAGTTTTATCAAAATCAAAATAATTGTAATAAAATTACTTTTGCATCATTCAAATTGAATTAGCTTTTGATGAATTTACTCATTTGCAAAACATGGATATTCATGGTAAACATAGTTGGATGTATATAGGCTCTTGCCAAATCGAAAAGACAATACAAGAGAGTTTGTTGTTGGGGTGAAAAATTTTATTGATTAGGCATCCATCCAACTTCAATGTTTGAAAGATGGAGGAATAAGGTGTCCTTGTTCAAAATGTAAGAATCTAAAAATTTTGATACTTAATGAAGTACATGTACATTTATTGAGATATGGGTTTCAACCTAATCATTTGTATTAGACTGCACATGGGGAGACTAATCCTCTGGATTTCACTGTGCATAGGGAAGCTCCTAGTAATGCTTATTTTGGTTTTGATGTTGTGAACAATAGGAATGATAACAAGATTTATGATGCTATGGGAACTAGTTTTTATACTGAAATTAATCATGAGAAAGGCATTAATCCGAACAGAAAAGAACCTCCAAACATAGATGTTCAAGCTTTTTATGACATGTTGGCTGCTGCCCAACGACCATTGTAGCCAAGTTGTGAACTCATTGTGAGTTGTCTATGACTTTACAACTGATTTGCTTAAAATCTAACTACAATATATCTTAAGGATGTTTGATCAAATGGTAGAACTAACTAAATCCTCAAATCCTTCAGAAAACTGTGTCCCAAATAACTTTTACCAAGCAAAGAAATTGGTTTCAAAATTAGGGTTAAGTTCTATGAAGATCGACAGTTGTATCAATGGTTGTATGTTGTTTTACACAATTGATGCCAGTTTGAATGAATATAAGTTTTGAAATCATCCCCATTTTAAACCAATTGTAAGAGGTCGTCAAATGGGAAAGTGAATTTCTTACAAAAGGATGCATTATTTACCCCTAATTTCTCAGTTCAAAAGATTATATGCATCTTTGAAATCCGCCAAGCATATGAGGTAGCACTTTGAAAACAAAAGAAGATCTGGTATTTTATGTGATCCTTCTAATAGGTTTGCTTGGATGCATTTTGACGAAACTCATCCTGATTTTGCATCTAAGCCAAGAAATGTTAGGCTTAGATTATGTGCAGATAGATTTAACTTATTTAGTCAATCTACTACACCATATTCATGTTGGCATGTTATTGTAACTCCATATAACTTGCCTCCCAAATTTTGCATGAAAACTTTTTACATGTTCTTAAGTTGTATAATACCAAGTCTACATAATCCTTAGAGCAAAATTAATGTCTATTTATAACCTTTAATTGAGGATTTGAAGTTGTTGTGGAAGAGGGCATAGAAACTTATGACATTGCTAAAAAAATAGAACTTCCTCAACTCTTATATAGATGACTACAGGAAAATTAGCATGTCCAATTTGTATGGAGCGAACTAAGGCATTTAGATTGAAGAATGGTGGAAAAGTGTCTTGGTTTGATTGTCATCGTCAGTTCTTGCTTATAGATCATATATTTAGGAGAAATAGAGATGCATTTTATAAAGGAAGGGTTGAACAATTGGAAACATCTCCTAGATTAACTGGCCAACAAATATAGGAGAGGATTTGTAACATTCCCAAAATCACTAACTTATCAGTAACTTCTAGTAAATTACTTGGATATGGTGTATCACATAATTAGACAAAACAAAGTATATTTTGAAAATTGCCTTATTGGACAGATAACTTAGTCCGCCATAATTTGGATTTTATACATATCAAGAAGAATATCTTTGAAAGTGTGCTCAACACCTTGATGGATGTCAAAGGTAAGACTAAGGAGAATTAGAAGGCAAGACTTGACTTGGAGGAATACGATAGGAGATACAGATTACATTTGAGACTTTTACCAAATGGGAAATATATCAAACCCAAAGCCTATTTCCCTTTAACTATAGATCAAAGTCGGGAGTTGTGTGCTTGGCTAGAGAATCTTAAAATGCTGGATGGTATGCTTCAAATTTGGCAAGATGTGTTGATAAAAACAAAATGGAAATTATGTGGATTAAAGAGTCATGACTGCCATATGTTTATGCAATGATTGCTACCAAGTGTCTTCAGTTTGCTACCACAAAATATCTGAAAGCCTTTAACTGAATTAAGCTGATTTTCTTGGGGAATTGTGCGCAATAAAATTATATGAAGATAGTTTATTGCAATTGAAAAAAAACATCCCGATTATCTTGTGTAAGTTGGAACGCATATTCCCACTAGATTTTTTTTGATTCAATAGAGCACTTGATGATACACCTACCATATGAGGTACTTGTTTGTGAGCCTGTACAATATAAATGGATGTATCCTTTTGAGAGGTAAATAATCAATCTAATGTGTAAATACTATAAATATTTCATACATATTAAATAATTATAATTATATGTTTTCCTTTTTCAAATTCTTACATGATTTAAAAGGCATGGTCAAAAATAGAACTAAAGTTAAAGGATCTATATGAGAGGCATATCTAGCCCAAGAATCAACATATTTTTCATCATATTACTTTGAGTCTCACATTCAATCAAAGAGTACGAAAAGTAAATGAAATGAAAAAAAGGAATACAATGATCAACAACCATGTATTCTGTCAGGTTTTAATCAAACTAGACTACCTGCTGGTAAGTGTACTAGTAAATGGTTGAATGATGCTCAGTTGAAAGCTGCCTCATTGCAAGTTCTTTTTAATTGTGATAAAGTCATGCCTTTTCTCAAGTAAGCTTTCCAATTCAATATAAATTCACTTTTAATTAATAAGTTTCAATTGAAAAAAAGAAAATTAATGTTCAAACTCAATATATTTTAGGATGTATAAAGCATTCCTTCCACATTATTAGCCCTTCCTCAGCGACCGTCAAGTGGAGCAATCTATTGAGGATCATTTGTAAATTGGTTCCAAATCTATGTAAGTATGGAAAATTCAAAATAAATAATTCTCGTTGTTAACCAATAAAAACTATATTAATTATTCAATTCTTTGCTATGATTTATAGATGCACACTCCAAAAAATAAGGTACAAAATCAATATTTAAAGGATATAGCATGGGGTTTTATGAGATACGTTAAGATATGGCACTGTTTTTTTGTTAATGGATATGTATTTCATACAGATTTGTTAGCAAAGTATAAAAAGACGTGCAATTCTAGAATGTGTCTCAAAGGTAAAGGATCATCAGAATTTTGTGAAAAATTGAAGGAAATAATCCTACTAGAGTATCCCGGTATACCTAAAAAGAAAATTTTCCTCTTTAATTGTCATTGGTTTGATTCAATTCTAACCATGGTATCAAGATAAACAAAGAGTATGATACCATTGAGATCAAAGAAAATGAAAAATATACAAAGTTTGATCCTTTTATCATTGCTCTACATACATCTCAAATGTATTATATTCCTTATCCTTGTGCTAAAAGAGATAAATTCCATTAGCGGTTTGTAATCAAAATAAGATCCAAAAGTAGGGCGGATAAACATCATACAGTGGAGGTAGATTTATAAGAACCACCTACCATAGTCAATATAGTTGTTGATACCAATCCAACTGGTGACTTACTTCATATTGAGAGACCTTGTGAAGAAATACATCTAGAAAATAATGAAGTGATAGGTGATGACGAAGAGTTGGTAGTTGAGGATAGGGGTGATGATGAGGATAAGGATGGGGATAGGGATGGAGATGGGGATGAGGATGACAATTATTAGTTATTTTAATTTAATGTTATGTAATGTGAATTCATGTAAAAACTCATTGTTGATATAATATATTGATTGCAATCTTTATGAATGTTTCTACATTTATGATGGTGATTTATTTAATTTCATTTATCTATTATAATTTACATAATTAGTGTTTGTTATAGATGTCAAGCAATAAGAAGAGAAAAAGTAAGGTTGTTCCATCTAGTACCGGATCGGAGTTGTATAGACCTATGCACACTCATCCAAATGTTGTGCTAGGTATTTCTCTGTTACATGCATCATCTACTCCCTCATCTATCCCATCTACACCGGCATTTATAGATATCAAGAGTACAGATGTTACTTAGAAGACCTTTAAGGATGAGAGTAATATTTTTTAATCTTTTTAATTACAATAATTTATAATGTTGTGCATACTCAGAAATTATATTTTACCTTTATAATGTATGTTGTAAAATATTTTTGTAAAACAAGTTCTCCAAGGAGTTATTATATGCCCAGGAGACAAGTATTATTATTAAAGGGCACTTACGAGAAGCGTGGAGATCATGAAATAAGATTATAGATGGAGTTAGGGCGATGTGGCTTGGAGAGTTTGAGGTAAGAATTATTTTAAGTATCATTTTTTTTTTCTTAATTAGATTTCAAATTGGAAGAGTTATCTAAATGTTATAAATTCTTTTATGCACTTCAAAAAAAATTAATTGGTATGAACATGAGAGAGCAAAGATTTGTAAAATATTTAAGCATCGTGGCTCAAAGATATTGAAAAATAAGTTACACCGAGCGCATCAATCCAAAAGGAAGCCTATTTGGATGGGAGACAAAGTTTGTGGCAGATTGCTTAAAGAATGGGGCAAGGATGAATTCCAAAAGATAAGTGCTCAAAATAAAGTGAATCAGGCATCAAATTGTGCTGGTGTGGGATTTCCACTTCATCAAGGTGGTTGTATCTCACACCTATCACACAAAGATAAATTGATAATTTTTATTAAAGTATCTACATTTAATTTTAGTTATAATTCATTCCTGATAAATGTGTTCGAATGTAGGAGAAAGAACTTGGACACCCACTTAGACTTGAAGAATCATTTGTACGTACACATTCTGCATTAAATGAAAAAGGTGATCGCATATGGGTCAATGTGTATGCATAAAATACTTATGTAAGTACTATGTCATATCAAAACAACTAATTTTGTTATAATTTTTATGCTAGAAAGTTTAAATTTTTATGTATGTTGATCATCCCATGTACTTCATATATAGAATACATTCAACAGTCAATTGGAAGAGTTATCTAGTCAAAGTTCAAGCGACGGTGTTGACAATTCTTCAATGCCCATGTCATATCAGCTTCAAGTGAAGCTTTTAAGTTATTAATTTATATTTTGACTTCTTTTCAAATTGAACTATTCGATTTTTATTAATTTGTGGTAATATTATTTACGTAGGTGTGGCAAGAAACAGTAGGCAGATCACAAAAGGGGCGGGTTTATGGGCTTGGAAGTGAGGCTTTCTTTGTCTTAGGGCAATCATCTAGAAGACCTCCAAATGATCAGCCCTATGAAACTAAAATGATTAGGACATTAAAAAATGAAGTGACAGCATTAACAGAAGAAAATTTGATGTTTAAGCAAAAATTCATAGATATGGAGGTGATGATGAAATGGATGTTTATGCAGCAAAATATGCATACCCCATCACCATCAAGTCATCTCCATACATCACCATTTTATTCGTCTACAAATTTTTCTTTGATGGCACTGGGCTCACATTTACCTCAGCCAAAGATGTTTCTTGCACCATCCTCATCTAGATCCCTTAAGGAGCTGCCACAAAGAAACATGGATGATGAGGATGATAATTGATAAGCTTATGTATGAATATTACTTATGTATATATTGTGTTAAGATGATTACATTTTAATATTTTATATTGTTGAATCTATGAATATTTTGTTTATTTAATGTTATATTTTGGATGTTATGGAAGATATTGTTATTTTATCATTTGGTGGTTATAAACATCGTTAAGCATGATGTTGTTGAATTTATGAATATACTATTGTTGATTACAAGCTTTTAGTACTAAAAAAATGCTGCAAAATAAAAAAAAATTAAAAAAATTTTGCAATGAAAAAATTCGTCAAAAACTAAAAAAATCACCAAAAAAACTGAAAATTTGCAATGGACAAAAATCCATCGCAAAAACTCCAAATTTGTGACGGAAATTGCCATCACAAAATTTTGCAACCAAAGATTTTACGATGGATTAAATCCGTCACGAATGGGAATTTGTGATTGATTTTTGGAAAAATCTATCGCAAAAATGGTTTTTTAGTAGTGAAAATTTCACCGATGCAAACAATTAAAACTCTAGGAAAACTTTTTCAATTTTAAGGCTGTTCTTCCATTTGTATGATTTTAGGACTTGAGAAGATAGAAGTGGATTGATTTTGTGTGAGAAATTAGATGGGTGTGAGAGATTTGGAGACGGGGAAGATTTTGGGAGTGCAAAAGGAAGAATTTGCTTTGTGTTATTTTTTTCTGGTTTCAAACCCACGACTTGGCACCACATAAATGCTGAGCTTTCTGGGTTTGTGATCGATGCTGATTTGTTTTTCATTTTTTATTTTATTTCATACGAACCTTGTCACCATTATGTCAACTTTTTGGGTTGCAACATTGAAATCTCTAAACTAGAGTGTTTTCTCCTTCTCATGGTGTACGTTGTGGCGCCATTAATCAAATGCCTATCCTAGCATGAAATTAAATTCCACTGTTTGGCATCACAAGTACATTAGAATCTGGGCTTGGGTGTGTGTCTTTTTCCCCGTAATAAGAAAATGAAAATTCATTTAGTAGAACAACAACATTTAATGTGATAAAAATTTGAAAGCTTGGGCTGCCTCCCAAAAATTGCTTGATTTTAAGTCATTAACTTATATACTTTAACTTTATCTGAAAATAATTCCTTCATGATATTCATTGCAATTAAGTAGCTCATGTTTAATTAATTATATGGTTGGGCATGCATTCTCCTGCATCATATTAGTCTTCCAATAAGCCATACGGCATACCTTAAAGGGGATGGCAAATGCCAAATGGCAACACACACACACATCGAAATTAAGTCCACTTAATTTGGATCAGTCACATAGATATTTTTAGATGCTACTAATTAAATAAATTCTCATAGTCAATAGATTTGATAGCGCAGGTATTTTGCTGGGAAAACTTGTTTACGATAGTCATAAACAATTAATATATATATATATATATATATATATATGTCCACTGTCCAAACAACGAATTATATTCTCCGACCAGTTTGGGACTTCCCCACTTTTTTATGAACCATTCATTCTTTTATGATTTACAATATGATGAATGCATGCACGGACATAAACAGTGCATGAGATCATTTTAGTTTCTTTTCGCTCAGCTTTCGCACCCCTTCCTTCCCCTTGTGCCTTGTGCCTTGTGCCTTGTGGTACACAGGCATAACATTAGAGCTCTTAAGGGAATCTATTAATTTATTAATTTGTCACTTAGCTTGCTCCTCTGTGTCTTTACGACATATATAGCCAATTCCTAATTCATCAAATCAATGGCAACTACACCCAACACCTCTGGCCTTGTTCCTATATATGCGAGATTGCATGTGGCCAAATGAATACTTCGGTAATCAGTAGGTAATCTTGCACAAGTGCCTCACCTTGATTGAGAACAAAAGCTCCGCCATGGAACCATGTAGGAAAATAGACACGAAAATTTTGAATAAGAGAGAAAATTGAAATTGACTTGTTTAATTGAATTGGAGAAGTGCAAAATGCACTCTCGATTATGTGAGCCATTTTGCGAGCTTTCTATGTTCAAATAGGAGGTTCCTCCATTGCATAAGCATTTTAAAAAGCATTAGATACAACTACACTCCCCTGCTTTAATTTTAATCTACCAGAATTGACTGATTTCTCATAATCCCACAAGCAAGCAACTAGGGAACAAACCATCTCAAAGTCTGGGTATATATCAATCCTATGATGCCAAAACAGCCATTAGTGACCACAATTTGTGACGCCAACAAACAAAAACGCAAGGCTACCATTAGGTAAACATCACCAGTATTTGCAATTCAAGTATAACTGACGATTGCAGAAAACTTGAGCTTCATTATCATGGACAAGTCTAATGAAAATAGATAAATGAATGCTTCATTACAGTTGAGGAACCAAGTGACAAGAAATTGTGCAATCAGCCATCAAACACAACAAAGTTCCACATAATTTATGCTTAATGTTGGAAATGTTAAGTCAACCCACTGCGGGACTTTTAGGACAACAAAGTCAGCTCATTGAGAAACTCCATGTTTCTCTGCCTGGCTGAGAGGTCATACAAAGGCAAATATAGAAGCAAACTAGATTATTACTTGCAATTCACCAAATATGCATCCCATCCCTGAAGCCGATACTCCCTAGCTAACTCTGCAGGGTTTGCCGCCTTTATAATTCCGCGGCCAACGATAATGATGTCACTGCCTCGATCAGAAATGACCTGCAACCATATATTTTTTATAAGGTAGAAAAAAATAAATTATAATAGAGAACCACAACGTAATGAATCAACTTTCTAGATGCTTAGCCAATCCTATTTAAAGAGAATTCACCGTTTACTTCAAAATAAATGCACTCAAAATTCAAAATCAAGCAGAGAACTGAGAGACACAGAGTAACAACAGGGATTTTACACATCCAACTCTTCAATACAAATTAGCAAGTGCCAACACAATTGCATGCACATTTTTGACCCATTTTCCACAAGATGGTCCTCTTTATACAAAGAACCTTTAATACTACACAAAAAAACTACTTGTTTTATGCTAATCTGCAAGGAAATCGCCCTTACTCTAACAACTGCACTAAAGGGTCAAGAGATACTGCAGTTTGTAAATATATGCTACCTTTGTTATGAGTGAGACGAGAAATATAATTGTAATTTCTGTAATACAATTCCAGTTTTCAATCCACAAACAATGAACTTAATTTAGATGTTGAAGATTACAAGCCTATCTAGGCCTCAAGGTATCTCCAACTACAACTTGGCTTCTTAGGAATGAGTAAACTAATGCATCAAAGATTCAACCTAGGCTCCTTACCAAGACTACGAAACATAAAGGAATACAAAAGGACTCCTAAACCTGATACAGAAAATATTCCAAAATTAATTACTAAAACATCACTTGACTTAGCTATTAAAAACCACAAAGTAACCCAAAACAGACTATTTACTGAATTATTCAAGCTCCACATGAGTTTTCCATTCTCCAACTCATCCTAAATCAAAGTTGGAACTTCAGAAGATCGTTGCTCGTTCATAAACCTGAACAAGTTGTTGCTATTTTTTCTATATTATATGGAGCACTGTGTTTCTTACTAGACTAGGTCCATCAACATTTCATGGAAACTTGGAAGAAAGGGTACCAATGCCCAACAACTTGTTTCTTATGCTGCCATCTAGAAGCACTTGGGATTAAAATTTAATAAACAAACCAGGTTAGAAATCCCTTGGTTTAAAATTTTTCAGTATCCCAATTAGCATATGTGGTAATGCTCTTTCATGACTAGAAAAGATTAGCATGTCATAAAAGAAAATGCTACTTACAGAATACGGGGTGTTATATTGTTGGCCCAGAGCATCTCCACCTTTTACCATTTGAACACCAGGGGTGGCATGAATAAGGGATGGATTTCCTGGTCCACCAGACCATGAAGCTGGGTTGACAGATATGAAGCCAATAACAAAATCTGGATGATCCTCAGCAATTTTCACTGCTGCAGCCGTGTAATCACCCTTGGCAAGGTTACCAGAGGAACTCATTTCAGCAAGCAGCAACAGACCTCTGCCCCGTGATAAACCCTATCACAGTATTACACTTTACATTAGAAATGGAATAAATTGATAATGTCTAAGGCCCAAAATGAAGCAAAAGCATACAAATCCACACCTTCAATTTTAGGCCATCCACAATTCCCGGACCTGAGATAATATGAGCATTTACTATATCTGCCCAGTCCAATATACGGAAGATACCTCTGTACAAACAAAACGAGAACTCTCAAGGAAAGCATCAGACGATCTTGACAAAATGAAAGCAAGAAAAACTTCTTACCCCTCATACTGCATGGTGACTGTGTTACCAATGTCAGCAAACTTACGATCTTCAAAGATCAAGAAATTATGTTTGTCTGCAATCTTCCAAAATTAAATGCAATTAATTGTAGCCAAGATTTATTTTTTCAATATGCAAAACTTCACTAATTAGGAAATACAAACTTCAATCATCATCAAAGCATAGAAGTAGCTTTTAAGCATGGCACAATGACAAAGGAAATAAATCTACAAACTTATCAATATCCAAAACAAAAGAGCAGAAGAATAAAGAAAGAAAAATGAAGGTTAGGGAACCTCATACTTGAAGAGCAATTAGAGCTTATCAGAGCTGTAGTTTATTACATAAGATTTTCTGCTTCAAACCTTCAACTGATCTGACTTGCATAGTAGTTTATTACGTAAGATTCTCCGCGATGAGTGATATAGCTTGCATATCATCATCTCACACACTGAAGTAAAAGAGTTGCATAAAATGATAGTCGGAAGTACTGGTATAGGGTGCAACATATTCAAATATCGGTAATACATTCAAGCAAGACATTTCTAAGAGGAAAAAGAACTAAGAGAGAACATACAGAAGTATAAAATTTTCACTCATATTACAACAAATAAAGACCTAAAGCCATATGTCACCTTATGACCTGAACAATTAAAATTCATCTCCCAAGTGGATCTATTGGCCTATTAAAGTAATAGCTATATGTTATCATGCTAACCATGCCAATGCAGTTCAGAGAACAGGGATATACCAAGC
The DNA here is from genome assembly GCA_014898725.1 of Jacaranda copaia. NCBI lineage: Eukaryota > Viridiplantae > Streptophyta > Magnoliopsida > Lamiales > Bignoniaceae > Jacaranda > Jacaranda copaia. The sequence continues at coordinate 228,371 of JACGDI010005329.1, read as the reverse complement.
GAAGTTTAGATCCAAAATCAGGTGTGAAATCAGGCAATATATCCACATGGGTTTTTAACATACAGATCTCGGGTCCAACCTGCAGAAATATCCAATCAGAAGATGAGTGAAACCATTTCAAGGAAATCCATGCTAGAGAATTAACAAACTTAGCATCTTAGCCATCAGAAATTTTTGCATATCTCACTGGACAGGACTGCAGTGCAGAGCATTAAGGACCAATTAAAACAAAGTTGAATATTTTGTAAGGATCCAATCTCTAGATGTCTTCAGAAGCTGGGATTAAGACCTTCCGTTTTACAAGTCCACTTACAAGCAGCCAGAATTGACCAAGTCAGTGTACTAGAAAGTTGAAACAGACATATACATATTCAAGCATATAAGTGAGGCAGAGATGGATAATAAATTGATTGTGAATATATTTTTCATTACATTTTTCTATTCATCACCTTGTCTGCAATGTCAAGCAACTCTGCAGCAGTAGCAACATCAGCAGCCAAACACAAGTTAGATTCTTTCTGCACCATAATCTCAAACAACTTCTTTCCTGTTGGATTCTTTGCAATCTTTGCCCTCTCTCCAAATGGAAGTCTAACTCTGACCTTCTTCTCAGCTGCCGCCGCCAATGGAACAGACACCTTCCGATTCTCCTCCAAGAACTTCATGACCATCTTCTCTGTCTCCTCTGATACCCTCCCTTTCTCCTTCAATATCCTCACCATGTCAGTCAGCTTCACCATTGAGTGAAGTGTGATACCATTTTCTGCCAAATTTTCCCTCCCTCCTTGTTCCCTTTCCCAAGTTATTAGCGAGAAAACAAGAATTTGTAAGCAAAACATAGAACATGAAGTTTGAGCATGCAAAAAGAAGTAGTCAATAATGCCTCTGCCCTCTGGTAATAAGCTAATATGCAAAGAAAGATGGAAAACTAAATTCTACATCAAATAGATTTAGACATTCATACAGAAAATGAAAAAAATTGAAAAAAAAAAAAAAATAGATGAGAGTTGATCCAATATAAGCAATGCATGCCAAGAATAGGACCAGATTATCATGCATCTCCAGTGGTCATCTAATAACCAAGGCAGTAATTCCAAGCATACAAGCAATGTGTAAATGATAAAACACAAATGGATAGTAACTCATTACATAAAGATTGCACCTTAGGCGTCAAAGCTTCTGCCATTGTCTAAGAGCCACCAAATGGTGCAAACAATTGCATAAATTGTGGTGAGAGACAGCTTCCGACACATCACAGCTAGACTACATCATGGAAAATTAACCTTCTTGTCACATACTATGATCCATAAATTATGGTTTTCTATTTAAATGGGAAAGAAAAACATTTTCTATCCCCAACCTGCGCACCTACTGTAGCACTGGAATAAAAAAACGAATCCAGCACACCAGTATTTGATCTAGCGTAAAACATCATTATCTCTGAGGAATTATTGTTCCAGCATGAAAGTAAGAAACTGACAGTAAATTTCATGCTACCCTGTCCAAGTGATATGCTAACATACATGCATGATGATATCATAAAACGAAAGGTGATGAGATAACATGTAATCCAGCGGCTCGCACCTGGACTAGAAACCCTCACATCCACACAAAACTACAAGATAATACACGCACACAACAAAGCCCCTGCACTCCAGTCTGCAAAGTATGCACATGCGTAAACAAAAAAGTTAAACTGGTAGTACTAGTTTAATAGTACTAATAGTAGGAAACTTAACATATACACTGAAACATTAGAAATATTGTATTGAAACATCGTATTTCAGCATTTTCACTAAAAGTAGAACGAAAAAGGAATGCAGCTTTACACAATCGCTTAATGCTCTATACAATCTCTTAATCGCGTATATATTCACCTGTCAATCATGACAACGGCATCCGTGACTTTTAGCCCGGCGGCACGGAGCGGCGCCGCAGTTTCAAGCACGGATGCGCCACTGGTAACGAGATCCTCAACAATTAGGCAAACTTGATTTTGCTCAAACGCTCCCTCAATAGCCTTAGCTGTGCCATAGTCCTTGACCTCCTTGCGGCGCATGACCATGGGAACATTAGAAGACATGGAAATGCAGGTGGCAATGGGGAGGGCGGTGTAGGGGACGCCGCAGACGATGTCGTAGTGGGCGGATAAAGGAACGGTGGCGATGAGGGTCTGAGAAATTTGGTGGAGGATGGAAGGGTAGGAGACGATGAGGCGAAGGTCAATGTAGATAGGGGAGAATATGCCGGATTTCAGCTTGAAGTTGCCGAATTTGACGGCGGAAATATCGTGGAGCTGCAGGATTAGCGACTCCATTGTTGGTAGTGATGGTGATGGTGGTGGTGGTGGGGATGACATTCGGAAGTACACAGTGTGTTGGGGGGGACTGGGGAGCGGAGGGTTTTAGGGTGACAGAGACTTCGGTTTTGTTTGTTTGCATCCTTTCTGGGCTTTTTATTCGATTTTTAGGGTGAACGAGGGGTAGGAACTAGAAATGTAGATAGAACATTTCTCCAAATTCAATTCTTTTTCGGTTTAAATTAAAATTACATGTAAATTAGATTTAAAAAATTAAACAAAAACTTAATTAATTGCATTGAATCATCAATTGGACCAATGATATTACTCTAATACTTATATATTCGAGGTTCAAAGTTCAAACATTAATGAATTTTTATTGTACATGCTTATGCAAATTAAAGGAAAAAAAATAAATTTATTTTTAATGATTTTTGAGGTAAATGATATTTCACACGTCTTAAAATGGATTTTTTTTCAAACAATGATCTTCATCAAACTTATTTGAGCATCCCTCTAAAACTTCGAATGCACTTCTATTTAGAGTTACAATTGGCACAATTGAAATTACATCAACCAACATTGCCCTCGCTAAAGCCATAGATTCATACAACTAAACCAAACAAACATCCTAAAATGCATGTTATCCAAAATGAGGTTGGCTCCCATTTTTTTTTTTTTTTTTTGCAAATAGGTATTTTATTAAATCTTGAAAATATCAATTAAACAACAATTAGAGAAACACCAATTTCCCTCTTATTCTAAACATGTTTAGTTTGTATGAAATTAAAGTTGTTAGTAGGTGAGTGTTGTTGTAATTGGCATAATTAGCATAATTATGTTGTTAATTAATTTTGGATGGATTCCAATTATGGTTGGAATTCAAAGATTAATTGTGGTGATGTAATAGATGAAGGAATTGGTTAAGTGTTTCTTGTTGAATTGTCCTACATGGAATGTTTGAGAAAGTGGAGATTTATTTGAACATTATAAAATCAAGTGAAGGAGTTGAAGGGTTATTCCAACCCTTCACTTGTCCCACATTGGTTTTATAAACTAGTGTGAACTAGTTTATATTGAACTCAAGTAAGAATGCTTGATAAAGTATTCTTTAAAGGGTTCATCTTAGTGAACCACATGCATGCTGCCGCCCGGCCCGAGTTCGGGTTGCGAGTGTTCTGGGGAATGTCTCAGTCTCAATCTTATTTTTTTTGAACAAATTCGATCTGAATTTTGAACTTAACTTGGATGATCGAATAAGGACTGACTCGGTCATATTAGTCTAATCCGATCAGACTAAATCAAATCTTTAAAAATTAAGATGAGATTTGGCCGGATTGATAGAGATCAAGTGGGATTTATCAGGAGAACGTGGGACACGTGGCGTCACACTGATGGACGTGTGACATGTGTGGGACACGTGGCGAAAAATTGGTGGACATGAGTCATTGACGTGGCAGAATATTATTGGTTGGGTGATGTGTTAGAGGCCATTAACTGGCAGACTCTAACCCTAATCCCGCCTATAAATAGACTGCCTCGGCAGTCTTCAATGACACTACATTCGTCGCTCAATACGCCTAAGCAGCCGACTTCTACCCACTTTCTTGCTCTCTCTCAAGAATCATTCCCTTCTTCTCTCAAATATTCCCTGTTCTGAATTTAGATATATATGACTATCTCATTCTTATTTGGTGACTGAGTACTATTCGAGGTGAACGAGATGGAGTGCACCTAATCGTTCTGGACCATCTCATCCTAGAAGGAGCTGCGCTGTACCCGTTGCACTAGTGAGTCAGGGCGCTCGTTTCTTCAAGGCAAACAAAATTTCTCTGTGATTTGATTGTCCGATCGATTGTGTTATGATACAAAATCCTGAAGATAAGTTTACTTTTAAATTCTAGTATTTATATTAGATAAAACTGACAGTAGTTTTATTATTTTATTACCTCGATTGATGTATGAATTTTTGGCTTTTCCTAAACTCATATCTAATTAAATAATTGCTAAAATTTTTATTTGCCTTGAATTTGATATATATATATATATATATATATTTGAGCACGCATGCTGTATGTTTAATTCTAACGACGCATGTTAAATCTGATATCGCATGCTTGATTTAAATCTCATATTGATAAAAACGCACGTACTGACTCAATTATGATTATTTATTCTAATTCCTGATAATCTGATTTGCATATTTATTTGTATATTGGTATATTCCACTGCGCTTCGATTTCTAACAAGTGTTGGGGAATGTGCATCACTGCATTTAGGGGTGGGGGTGGGGGTGGGGGTGGGGGTGGGTGTGCGTGGGGAAGACAAGGACAAAGGAATAATAAAAGTCTCATGCCTCATCTTTCTCTAGATGCTAAATTATTACATTGTGTAGGGACTAGCAATTTTTATAATGACCTCAATTATTACATGTTAAATTTGTCATTCTTAATTCATTATATATAATTTTTAAAAAAAACAGCCACTAACTTACTAATCATAACCTTAAAAAAGTTCAATGGCTAACAACAATATTTCATAATTTATTTTGTTTGAAAAAACAAATTCATCAATTACCCTCCTCGCCCTACAAAAGAAAGTTCATTGTTTTTCTTTTTATTTGTAAACCATACATGCTTTAAAAATAATATATTGAATGTTTAAGTACTTATTAGGCCCGTTAATGTAATTTAATAAAATATAAATTAAGTTATCATCCTCATAATACAATAACCTTAAGAGTTAATTGCATTAAACCCCCAACTCATAGCCCTCATTGCACATTGCCCCTTAATCATTGTCAATGTGCAATTTCACCTCCTGAATTAATTAAAATGTTCGTCAACACCATATTTGCATTATTCCAGTGAAATCTAATAAGAATATTCTGTTGCCTTTAACCCACGTGTCAAGTGCTCATTAGTTACATTCTACCGAAACAGTGCAAATGTGGTGTTGACGAATATTTTTATTAGTTCAGGGAATACAATTACACATCAATAATGATTGGAGAGCAATGTGCAATGAGGGCTATAAGTTGAGGAATTAATGCAATTATCACTAATCTTAAATAGATGAGGAGTTTCTTATGTTGACAAAAGTTAAAACATAAAAATAAAATTGAACTCAAGCCTTATATTTTTGCAAGGCAATTTTCTCTTTCCTTGGGATCCAGTAATAGAAAATTTTCAACCTTTAATATAAGAATATGCAATACCAAACAATTTTGCACTTTTAAAGGGACGGTTTCTAAATTAATAGCACATAAATTACAGCTTGAGATACTTAATTAATTATTTTGATTGTTTAAAAAGATAGGATAGACAACAAAAATTGACTTATTTTAATCAAATAAGACATCATCTATGAGACAAAGCTTGTAGTACTACTACGCAAACAATTTTGAAATCCTCGAAACAACATAAAGAAAATAAAAAAATTGAAATGTTTCACATGACTGAAGGCTAATGCATATGTAAATATATTAAATTTTTGACCAATTAAAAAGTGACAGATGTAAAATAATATATTAAATATTATCATGTTATTTTTTGATATTTGATATTATTTTATTAAAAAGATAATCATTTGAGAAGCTCCAACCAATCTAGAAGTCTTTCATCAAGTAATTATAAAAAGAGGTGATTCCAGCTCATTTGACATAACACAAAATTCGAGGAGATGAAAGAAATTTGGGGGGAATCCATCAATTCTCTCAAGAAAACTCAGAGAGATCCACAACATTCAAGTCGCGGACTCATATATTTTTTTGCGTTTAACTCAAGATCAATGTGTGAGACCTCAAATTGGTGTTATTTTTATTTCAAGAGATCCATGAAATTAAAATTTTCTTCTTGAAATTTATATATTTTTAGTGTTTAATTCGAGATTAAGGTACGAAGTCCTCGGATTGACGTTATTTTTATTCAAGGAGATCCACAACATTCAAGTGTTTTTCAAGGAACTCATATATTTCTGGCGTTTGATTCGCGATCAAGGTGTAAAGTTCTTAAGTTGGTATTATTTTATCTAAATCAAATTTAAAGGAGATCCACGGCATTTAAGATATTTTTTGTGAAGCTCATTAAATTCAAGATTATATTTGGAAGGAAAGAATCAAAGGATTAGATTCAAGATAGAATTCGCAATTGATTGATTCATTTTTTATTTTAATTTTAATTTTATTTGTACAATTTTTCTTGTTTTGTAATTTTAATTTTGCAAACAAGAAAAATTTGATGTCATAAATTTTGGCACACCTAGTGGAACTATCTTTACCTCTCATCTCTTTCCTTTATCAAAGATTGAAGTATCATGGCCACCAACAAGATTGTTGCATTGAAGATGATTACCTCAAATTCCACAAATGCTAGAGTAAAAAGTGTTGGCATCACCACAAGAAGTATGTCCAAAAAGTCCCAATCATCTTTGGAGGTAAAATCCTTCTCTTGAAGTTATGGAAGAGGCATTGCCGCATGCTATTGATACTAATGAAGGTGATGAAGACTCAAAGGAAGAGGCATCCACTCCTTGCTCAACTACAAGTTCCACAAGCATAGCGCTAGTAATGGTGACAAGTGTTACAACTTTGGAGGAACAAATTGCTAATTTGACAAAGATTATTGAAGAGTTGGCAAAGCGTGTCCAAGAGCAAGATTCCCAAATCTCCAAGTTGATGAACAAGGTAGATAATGCTAAGACTCGTCGCGTGGTAGAGAAACAAATAGAGGCTCAAGATAAAGGTGAAACATCCACAAAGAGATAGCCAGTTGAAAATGACAAGCTTATGGCACAGGAATTGCAAGTTTTCACTAATTGACTAATTCCTATTGATCAGCTGATAGAGTTTATCATACGAACTATCAAAGACAAGTTTGAAGAAAGCTCTAAGTCATTTATGACTTATTCCAAGCTATATACTTAAAGGATTGACAACTTAAAAATGCCTACTAGTTATTAGCCACCAAAGTTTCAGCAATTTGATGGCAAAGGCAATCCAAAACAGCATGTGGCTCATTTCATTGAAACTTGTAATAATGTTGGGATGTATGGAGATCATCTAGTAAAGCAATTTATACGATCTTTGAAGGGCAATGCTTTTGATTGATTTACTAACTTAGAAGCGGGCTCAATTGATAGTTGGGGCAATTGGAGCAAGAATTTCTTAATCGTTTCTACTATACCCAAAGGACAGTTAGTATAATTGAACTTACAAATTCTCACTAATGGAAAGAAGAACTAGTTATTAACTACATCAATCGTTGGAGAAACTTAAGCGTCAATTGCAAAGACCAATTGTCGAAAGCTTTAGCCATCGAGATGTGTATTCAAAGTATGCATTAGGGACTCTAATATATTCTGTAAGGAATTCTGCTCAAAATAATTGAAAAGTTGGCTACTCGAGCCCATGATATAGAGTTAAGCATGTTTGCTAGTAGAATAAAAAGGCCACCAATTCAAGTGAAAGAGGTGTAATGCTAAGGATCCAATTTAAAACATTTAAAAACTAAAATATAACTTAGGTTACACCAATCCAAGGATCTAAATCATGCTTATATAATAGATTAAGGTTAGATTGTCACCTTTTAAGCAAAATCCAACCAAAAACTCAAAGTAGAGTTTTTTCTCCCAAAGGCAAACTGCTTCTGGCGCAACAGAGTGTGATCAATTTTTGATTAGGCTAATCACCTTGAAATGAAGCCAAATCTAGATAAATATTTCACCACTTGATGGAGAACATCCAGTAAAAATTTTAGTACCAAAATCCTCCAAAAAGACCTCGAAAAAATTCCAAAACACACTACTCAAATATAGGATCACCAAAGCAAGTAATCTGAAATTTATCTTATCTCTAATGTCAAAGTCCACACACCAATTGACAATCCTTTCCTCCTCAATTTAGCTGGAAAAAACAAGGAGGAAGAGAGATGGTAGGAGGCCAAAAATGGTGAGAGAGGTAAAGAAAAGAGTGAAGCCTCAACTTATAAGAGAATCACTTTTGGAGGGAATTTTGGATCTAACTTTTAGAGGCACAAAATGTGTGTATTTCTTAGTGCTAGCCACCTCCTCCTCTATATCTATATATAGAGTGGAGATGGTGTGATGCCAAGGTGGAATCACACATTCCTCAAGTTGGGGATACCACCTAAGCATGCCAACTTGCAAACATCTTGCAAGTTACATGTCAATTTGTGTTGAATTTGAATTTAATTTGAAATCTACATTTCATTTCATGAAATATCTACCTAATTAAATTCTAATTTAGCACCAAATGAACATTTCATTTGAATTCTCCCTCCAAAGTCAATTCTTCATTTTAAGTAAATTAAACATTGACTTAACCTTTAAGTCAACTAGCTTAACTCTTTAACTAGATCTTGTTAACTTAACAGTTTAAGTTAACTTGATCAATTAATAGTCATGAGGCAACAAATTAAATTAACACTTAATTTAATTGGTCTTAATTTAACTCCTTAAATTAATTAGATCAATTTAACAATTAAATTGTTCAAGCTGAGATGACTGAAAATTGCATCAACCGATTCCCTCAATTTTCGGCCACCTTACAATTCTTCTAACACTTAGAATATTCTCCTCAATATTTAGGATTGCCAATTAGATTTTGTGTGTGACCCATTAGGTTCTACCACTTATTGGACATGGGTTCACAACCTTTTTGACTTTAGAATATCATGTATTCTCGTTAGTTCAAACTCCTTTAAACTAACCTACTCAATTCAATTAATCTCTATTAATTGAAGAGTATCAAATCTCCATGGTCTATGTCCAACCTCAAGCCCATGGAACCCAACAATTGGCCAAATAATGCTTTTGGTGAACCATTCTAGCTCTACGCATACCATGCAAATACAATCTTTCCATCTCCTATCTCCATGAAAGAGACCTAAGATGAGATATTTGTCGGCTCTCTAATAATCTGATACTATGCATCTACTCTTAAAGTTCGATTCTGGTTAGTGACCTCATCTTTGAAAAATCCTTTTTCCATATTGTCATATTGCCTTAGCCTAGGACTCCTTGGAATTGATCATCATAAAATACATAGGAGATACACTCGCCCTCCACAAAGACAAAGAGTTAGTCCTATCTTAGATCTCATAAACCTCCATGTCTAAGTAACTCATGCCCAATCACCACCAAAATGACTGCTATGTGACTAAAGTGGAGTCTAAGCATAAGGACCTAAACATAAGGTTACAATAGATCCTCAAGTCAAAGGACACTTATATGCACTAGCGTAAGTTAGAGAACTAGCCACTATCAACTTACCACTATAGCTATCTAGTGGATTCTCTAAGTGGGTTTTCAGTACCTTATTTTCTAACAAACACCCACTAACATGCACCCATATCACATATGGTTTACTCATAGAATAGAGCAACATCCAACTTTTAGATTATGCATCGTTAGTGCAAGCCTATCCAAATCTTAGACACCCTATCTCATAAGATTTTATGACTTGAGATATTTAAGATCACAACCGTGTAAGACTTATTCCATGATTACCACCCAGTGTGTGACTAAGTCCCAAAGTCTTGTGTGATCTAAGGCTAAATCACAAGTAAAATAGTTTTTCATGCCAATCCTATTGGTTTGCGAGTTACTATTCCAACATCAAAAGCCTCATCAACCTAAGGAAAAGGAAGAATTCAAGAAAAAGGGCAAATTTCTTGCTAAGGTGCAAAGTAAAGAAGCTATGGTGGTAAATGCAACACCCATCAAGTATCATACAATAGTAGAAAACACAAAGGATGAAAAGAAAGATGGCAAAGAAAATTAACTTTAAAAGAGATTGTTCACACAAATTTTAAGTCTGCAAAAAAGAATTACAAGACAAGAAAAATATGAACAAATTCAATATTTGATTTAAACAAATAGTGATTACAATCTCTGGAAATATCTTCGTAATTGAAGACTAATCCTCTGATTCTTCTCCTTCAAATTTGATTCAAAGGCTTGGTGCTTGTTCTTGAATTGGATGCACAATTCCCTCCTAGATTTACGGATGAAATCACGAACTTTCTTGAAATCAAGTATTTATTTTGATATCAATGTCTTCAGAATTTGGTTGCTTTTGAAGAAGATGTAGAACCATTGTAGTTGCAGCACTTCTTCGAGGCCAGAGCTTAGACTTACGAGCTTTATGCTTGAATTTCTTAGTGATTTTCTTGATCTCTAGCAAGCCTTCCAGTACCCCTTTTTATAGGCACAAATTAAAGTCTAATAACTTGTAACTTGAGTCTTCCCTTGGCCCTAAATATCACTTGAGATGGACTTAATTAATTAATGGGCTTTAATTATTTTGACCCATTTAACTAATTCCAAAATATATAAAACTTTTGTAATTCATTTTAGATTGGCCCATTTTATAAAGCCCAAATTTATTATGGACTCTAATTTGGGACCTAATTCAATAGCCAATTTAATTGGGCTATCAAATGATAATTTATCCCAATAAAATTTTGATGCTAACAAATGCCCCCACTTCAAAGCTCAGTGAAGAACATGCCAAATGCGAATGCGGGGTGAGATTTGAAGTATTTTTCATCATGTAAATTATATGGGCCATAATTTGAGAAGTCCATAAATTTAACAATTTTCTCAATAGAATGAAAGAAATTGAAAATGAAACTTCATTTGAAAAGCACAACCTATTGTCAGTTGTGTACTTTTAAAAGTGTGCTCTCTGTGGGCTCTTGTGAATGAAACTTCATTAGACTTTTTATTCCTTGGGAATAAGAAACAAGCAGAAATTCCATGTGATAGCGGAGCCCAATTGCAATTCATTCTTTGAAAGGCAAACTTGCTTTTGCTAATGGACCCACATGGCTTGAAAACAAACTAACAAAATGCTAATGCACCAAAGCTTGCACCAATTTCTACTCATTACCTATGAGTTGACTCGACAAGAAGACCAACATTGCACCAGGTCTGGCGAAAATTCTTTTGCCTCATCCTCCTTTTTTTTTTAATCAAAAGGAATTTGATCCCCACCGCCTTTAGATAATTTGTTTCCTTTTTTTTTCATTGCACAACAAATCACTGAAGCAGGCAAGCAGACCAAAAAATCAACAAACTTTCATTCAGTAACAGATATAGTTGCAACAAACTTTAAGAAAATTTCCTTGCTAAATATTGCTTTCCTTAAATTAGAGAGAACTGATTGTTTATCCTTTCTCAACTAATTCTATTTTTTTTTTAAGCAAATCAGTTTTCTCTTTTTCTTTTTTTTTTTGAAAAAAATCAAACACATAGGTTTTCAAATAATTACTTTTTTTTGTGAACCAAACTATTGGATCATGCCATACTGCTGCGGGAAAGAAAATCGACTTGCCATCTTTCCTGTAGGCCAATCCTCTTATTGTGTTCATTTATGGAAATTCATGATTAAATCTCCATTCTTTTATCTCTCTTTCTCCAAGCTTTCAATAGGAAGGAAAATTACCTACTTTAGTCCGGCAATAGCACCAATAAATTTGCAATTCTTGAAGCTTTCATCTATCAAGGAAGCTGAGGGAAAACAGAGGCTGAGGAGAGGTGCATACAATTTTTCGTGGCTTCAGTTTCTAGTGCATAATCTTGCTGAACTGAATAAGAGTTATTGGCTTGTTGTTGTTCTTTGTTTCATTGTCGAGAACAAGTAAGAATCTTCTCCTATATTTGTATCAATGTTCTTCAAGTCCATGCACACCACATGGTTGATATATTGACACACCTACTATCTCATCATGCAATGTGATGTCATTTGTTGTATGCTATCAACCTTTCTTCTTCTTCATATCTTTTCATCATCTAATAACTTATTTTACATCTAAATTTTATCAAAGCCATAAAGATCGATTTTAAAGATAGTAATGAGCCAACCCCATGCATCGTGATTAGGGGTGATAAAGACTTCCCCAAAGCTAAGAGCACTACTTTATGTGTGTATGAAGCGGTTGTGGATGCTTAATCTTCTAAGGCTCGATCAAACCACTCCATGCATATTGTTGAATAATCTGAGGGGATAACCAAGGAGACGATTGATCTGCATTTTGGTGCTTCTGCTCATTCCAAGGTCTTACTATTGAAATCATCCCTTCACGACATCAGAGTTATGAATTCAGAACTCTCACTTCTAAACCACCATCTCAGCATAAACAGAGGCTCGTGGAGAATTCCAGCATCTAGGTTTGGTGAGGTATCCTTTCATACTGGCTATTAGGAGTGGGCAGAGAATGCGCTGGGCCATCACGCAGACACCCTTCATCGATCTAAGATCTATGCAGTTGTTCATGCCTCCCTTTTCACGTACGTTTGCAATAAGAATATCCTCTAAGCATCCCTCAAGCTGTGATGTCATTCTAAAAACACATTGCACACTGCTATTAAAGAGTTGTCGATCTCTTTATGGGATCTTTGTGGACTTTTTGGATTGCCAATATGTGGAGATTTCTATAATAAAGTTGCTCTATCTGCCGAAGAGCTGCTTGCTGTTAATGCATGCCAACCATCTTTGCCGTGAAGTTGTAAGTATCTATTCACAACGTACCACGTACTTCTGAAGGACTCCAATAGTGTATCTGTTTCTGACTGGATTGGGTTTTAGTTCAGACACTCAACTAAATATGCACAATCGCCATCAAGATCATCCAGAAAAAGGCTTGTCAAGCTAAAGCTATCTTGCAATCTTTGTGGGGACATTAATGTATCTCTGTTATCACGCACCAAGGAGTATGATGAGCCCTTTTTAACGGTTAAGATTGAAGAGGATATCAAGGATGAAACTTATTTGGTTGCTTTCCTTTCATGTTAGTTATGCAACTTTACTTTACCATATCACAAAGTTGATAAGGTACACACTTTTGTTTTCAAAGTTTTGAGTAAAGTGACTCATGGTGATTGTTTCTCTCTAGTAGTTCCTACATTGGCAAGTATTTACCATGGTTTGAGAGAGATATCTGCGTCAAAGAGTTTAAGCAAGTCCACAACTATCATTATGTGTACAGCTGGATTCGACGCTATCTTCAAACACATTTTCCATCCAAACTTGAATCAATTATAGTTCAAATGGTAAAATATGCATAAGAGAATATGGCCAAACAATTTGAACTTGTTGAGGCACATGAATTATTCCACAATATTAATCCCTCAAAGATTCAAAACTTGTGCACACAGGGCCAAACCTCAGTGACAGATGATGCGGGCATATCTAATACCTACAAAGATCTTTTTGTGGCTCTATGGTTTAGCTACTAGACATTCTGAAATAGGGCAATATGCATTATTGAAGCTTATAGTCCTCATCGGTTTAGTCGGCAACATGGTTTCTATCAAGACATTCCTAGCCACCTAAAGAGGGAAATTCTTAAATGTGAGTTGGTTGAACTTGTTCGACTTTGGCAGTCTTGTACTTTGCTGGGCACATCTTACAAGTTAATTGTACTAAGCAGTACCTCCTCATCACCTTTGGTTACAAAGGAATATACTGATTGGTGGGTTGAACATTGGAAGGCTTATTTGGGAAAAAACACAAAAATCATTCTCAAACTCAATCAACCCATAGACATGAATCCCAAAGGATCCCAAAGGGCTTTAAGGCAAAGTTCCAAGGATTTCAAAGTTACCCTATCTCATCAAGATTTAGTTGTTGGCTAGAATCAGTAAAAATGCCTTCTAAGAAATGGCAGGCTCTTCATGTGGACTCAACTCTCAAGTTTGTCCCTATAGTTAGCCCAACTAAAGGAAATGAAGTGATTTCTGCTTTGTCCCTCTCTAATGATGAATCTAGCAACCAATACTATTTTAAAAAGAGATCAAAGGTTTTTGACTTAGACAATATTAGTGTGAATTCAACATTTTTTGCAGATGCTCCATGTTCTTCATTGCCTTTAGGGGAGTTAGCAAAATATGTACACATACTCATTATTATCATAATTTTATTTGGTTACATTATTGTTTTCCTTCACCCATCATATGCTTTCTTTATTTTCTTTTCAGCTTGTAGACCTTGAAAAAGAGATTCCTATTACTTCTAAGGGGAGCATGGGCTCAATAAATGAAGTCAATCCTTTTAGCTTATGCGGGGGAGACGTTACTTCCTATCCCTCTAGTAACAATGCATCAATTATCTCTTTTTGTAACATTTGAAACCTTCTACAAGTATCTAAATGATGTTGCCTATTTTTATTATAGAAAAGTTTCCTGTTAAGGAAAATATGCTTAAGAAACCCAAGAAGGCATTTGAGGCTTCATCCTAGCTGCTTCCAGGTCCTGAGATTTTTGAATTTTTTCCTCAAGTTATAAAAACTGAAGCTAAGCAAATACTGATCAAATTTTATTAGGAACAAATATGCCAAAAGATCATGAAGACTCCATTTGAGCAACTTTCAGATGTGAAGCCAGCAATTGATGATTTGATTGTGGAGATGAGAACATATATGAGAGATACATCATCTTTGGAGAGTAATCTAAAGTTTTTCTTTGAGGGTGCTTCCAACTACACAAAAATCAAGTCGGACTCCATACAGAGAGAAACATAAGAGGCTCATGAGAAAGCACTTCTTCTTGCACAACAAGAGCTTTCTAAGGTTGAGGCAACAGAGACTGGTCGAGTTGAAGAAGTAAACACTCTAAAAGCAGAACTTCTTCAAATCACCAAACAATAAGAAGAATTGAAGGTGAAACTTGCTGGATTAATCAACAAAGAAGAGTTTACAAGCTTATCATTCCATATAGTAGAAGAAAATATCTCTACCATTCAAAAAGAAGTAGTAATCAAGCGGGAAAACGTTTTGACGCTTGAGAGCACTCTATTTTTGACTAACAAAGAAATTGAAGCTTTGAAGAGAATAAAGGCATTACTTGAAGAATCCCGCCATGATTTAGCTGCCTTTGATTTGTTTGCATGAACATTTAGCTTCTTAGCATTCTTTTTTTTTTTTTTTTGGGTCAATTGACGTAAAAGAATATTCATATGCAATAAAAGCTCTTTTCTTTTCATAAATCTTTCACTTCATTTTTTTTAATACTCTATTTTCTACATTTTTCTCATCAATACCAACTAAGTCAAGATCAACCACATGCTCTCAATGATTGAATAATTATGAACCGACTCAAACTTACAAACAAATTGGCTATCTTTTAGAAAAACCAAACTTGTTTAAGGATGAGACTGAATTTAGAAAATAAATTTCAAACTACCTACATACCCCATCAAGAGGATCAAGTCATCACGTAGTTTAAAGAATTTTTGTTTTGAGGGGGGTCATACACAGTTTATACTCATGTGGGCCAGGAGTATCCATAGTTTAGCCACCCTAGATAAGGTGAAGTATTTCTATATTTTAGCCATACAAAATACTTTTAGTGGAGTTGGTTAGCAATTTATCCATATACACTACTATTGGTGGGTACCGTACACGGTTTATACTCATGCGGATCAGGAGTAACATACAGTTTAGGCTCATGTGTCAAGGAGCATACTTCTTCATGGATAATAGCACTTCAAAAACTTGCCATTTATGGGGCCAATGTGCAGTCCATCTTTATCCACCAACTTATATGCACTATTTGTGTAAGCTTCTTTCACCACATAAGGGCCATCCTATTTTGAAATAAACTTATTTCCCATACGCTGGGTAATGGTAATCGGCCTTCTCACTGCTAGGACTAAGTCCCCAACTTGAAATGATTGAGGGCAAACTTTTTTGTTGAATGCTCTCGTCATGCGAGCTTGGTAACACTTAATTTGCTATTGAGCTTCAAGTCTTTTCTCATCCAATGCTTCCAATTCCTTAAGTCTGAGATGAGCATTATCCTTAGTGGTGAGTCCTTCTTGAATTGCAATACAAAGTGAAGGTATTTAACTTTCAAGGGGGAGAATAGCTTCAACTCCGGATACCAAAGAATATGGAGTGGCTTGAGTAGCAATTTGATGTGTCGTTCTGTATACCCACAGTGCTTCTTCCACTTTCTCATGTCAATCCCTTTTTAACTTTGACACCAATTTTTTTAGAAGGTTGCACAAGGTCTTATTGAATGTTTTAGCCAAACCATTTGCCGCTGCATTGTACATCAAGGAGTTATGCTGCTTAAAACCAACTTGTGCGCATAACTTATCCATCACCTTGTTATAAAATGGCTTGCCATTGTTAGTGATGATATAGCGAGGCACCCCATACCAAAAAATAAGGTTCATACAGATGAATTCAACTACTATCTCCTTCTTTACCTCTTTAAGAAGAATTACCTCCACCCATTTAGAGAAGTAATCAATAGCTGCCAATATATATACATGACCAGCAGATGACTTTGGAATAATAGGCCCTACAACATCAAGACCCCAAGCGTCAAATGGCCATGAAGCAATAGTAGGATATAAAGGCTCTGAAGGCTCATGTACAAAATTTGCATGTAGTTGGCAAGCTTCACACCTCTTCGTATATTCTAAACAATCTTTGACCATTGTTGGCCACTAGTAACCCATCCTTCTGATTTGAAAATAGAGCTTAGGACCAAATTGGTGAGCGCTATAAACCCCAGAATGTGCTTCAATCATGGATTTCTTTGCTTCTTCACTGCTTAAGCAACGTTGGTAATTACCTTCAAAAGATCGATGATACAAAGTATCTTTGTATATAATAAAATGAGATGACCTCCTTCATACTTCCATCTTATGGCAAGGATCATTCAACAAATTTCCATGCTTTAAGTAATCAATAAATGGACTCCTCCAATTTTGATTGTCACTAATCAATACTGATATGGCATTTAAATTTTCATAATTAGGTTCAACAGAGGATGGCACGACCCACTAATTGCATACAGGGACATTTGTCATTTCTCCCTCAGACAAAGCAAAAGTAGTTGCTAGGTTAGCCAACGCATCAGCTATCCTATTCTCCTTTCTCGGTACGTAGTTTAAACTGGCACTCTCAAATTTTGTCAATAAGTCTGAGGCCTACTAAAAGAAAGGCACAAGATCTTCTTTCTTGACCTCATATTCTTTCAAAAGCTAATTGATGATTAGCTTTGAGTCGCCATAGATCTTGATTCCATGATCTCCATTTCTAAGGCCATATGAAGTCCAATGATCAAAGCTTAGTACTCAGCAACATTATTAGAGCACAACATGCTTAGTACGATGGAATATGTCAACACTTGCTTTTCTAGCGACATAAAAACAATCCTTGCCCCCGTTCCATCAGATCTAGCCGCTCCATCAAAAAATATCATCCATGCTAGGAGAACTTCAATATAAAGAACATCTTTATCGGGGAGGTCATCAGATAACTCCCATTTTGCAAGGATAGGATGATCAGCCAGAAAATTTGCCAGAGCTTGCCCTTTAATAGCTTTTTATGGTATATAGGTGATCTCATATTAGTTGAAAATAACAAACCACTTCACCAATATCCCAGAGAACACAGGTCTTGTCATAACAAACTTGACTGGATTAGTATGAGAGATAAGTCATATGGAGTATGCCTTAAAATAGTGCTTTAACTTCTTAATGGTATAGAATAATAAGCAGATCTTTTTGATAGGAAAATATTTTAATTCATTTCCAGTCAGGGATCTGCTCAGGTAGTAAAGCGTCTTTTCTTTACCCTCTTCATTTTCTTGAGCTATAAGAGCGCCAATCAACCTGTCTTATGCTGCAATATACAATATAAGTGACCTTCCAAGTACCAAAGCTCCCAACACCGATGGATTTAAGAGGTGCCTTTTTATACTTTCAAAAGCATTTTGACATCATTCATCCTATCGAAAAGGGGCGTCTTTCTTCATAAGATGATTGAATGGTTGGCACCTTCCAGCAAGGTTTGATATTAATCTTCTTATGAATGCAAGACTACCTTGTAAACTCTATAGTTTCTTTAAGTTCCTCAGTGTAGGCATCTTCTGAATGGTATCTATCTTTTCGGGATCAACTTCAATACCTCTATGACGAACTATAAAGCCAAGAAACTTGCCAGATGTAACGCCGGATGCATGCTTGAGGGGATTCATCTTCAAGTTATATTTTCGCAACTAATCAAACACCACCTGAAGATCTGTTAAGTGATCACTCCTTTTCTTACTTTTAACAACCAAATCATCAACATAGCATTCAACTTTTTTATGCAGCATGTCATCAAAGATGTTCTGCATAGCACGTTAGTAAGTAGCACCTGCATTCTTCAATCCAAAAGACATCACTTTATAATAGTAGAACCCTTTTGGAGTACAAAAAGCCGTGCACTCCTTATCTTGCGGTGACATTCTAATTTGGTTGTATCCCCAGGATCCATCCAGGAAGGATAAGGCCTCATGACCAGTAGTTGCATTGACTATGAGCTCAATGATAGGCAATGAAAAATCATCTTCTGGGCATGCTTTATTTAAGTCTCGAAAGTCGACACAAATGCATATTTGGCCATTTTTCTTCTTGGCAGGCACAATGCTAGATCTATGTTGGATACATAACTTCTCTAATAAACCCAGCATCAATGAGCTTGTTTACCTCAACTTAAATTTGGGGGACAAGCTCTGGGTGGAGAACTTACTGCGATTGCTTCACTGGGCGTACCCTATGCTTTATGTCGAGGTGATGAATTGCAACTTTGGGATCCAATCCCGACATCTCTTTATATATCCAAGCGAAGACATCTTTGTACTCGCTCAAGGTTCTTAAGTACTACTTTTTCCCTTCATTACTTAAAAGGGAACTTACAAATATAGGGCATGGCTCCTCCATTGTGCTAAGATTCAATTCTTTAAACTCATCCACAATTACTTGTCTATTATCTTCAAGTTGTGAAGAGGCTTATTGAATATCATCTTCAGAGGTGTCTGAGTTAGAATCTTTATCAATTGTAACATGATGGCATAAGTGCAACTCATTGTCTTCTTTATCATCAGACTGTATAGTGTTTATAATTCTACACTTTGAAATGTGACCCTCCATTATATAACTCCATTTGCTTTCATAGTGGGGAGACATGTCGCTTTCCACCCATGATAATTTGTATCCTGCACAAAGTCACCCATAACCAATCTGTCGAACTCTCCAAGATACTGAGAGCTTGGTTGTTCTGTAACACTTGTGTAGTTAGAGCTTGTAGTGACCTCCACTTTATCCTCATGTCCACTATCTTCATTGAATGAATGTCTCATGGTACATTGTATCACCTTTATCGGTCTATCCATATTAATGATTAGGATTAAGGATTTGGCTTCACTCGATTAAGATAGGCAGATGGTCTGACCATTAGCTCTGAACTCCACTATGTTAGCTTCATCACAATTAGTTTTTTTCCTTAATTTTTTTGCAATGTTACTTTCAAGTCAATTGAAAACTGAACCTTACGGATGACTTGCTGTAGACCTTTTATGAATTGATGGATTCTGACCAAGTTTATCAAAGATAGAAAGATGATTGGTTTGAGTATCCAATCGATTAAACATATAGACGTGATGATCACTCGACTTTTGACTTTCATCATTTCCACCTTCGTCAACTACAATATGTTGGATACTAACGCACTTATCTTTTTGGTCACATATATTCTAACTAGCTCATTTGGTGTATATCCCAAGTCGATCTTTGGTTGATCAACATAAAACCTTTGGCTTCATAATTTTTGTTGCGTGTTGTTAAGGCCATAGATCTTTTCTTCAGTCAACTCCGACTTCAACTCCCCTAACTTAGATAGATTGAAAAAGTCATATCCAGACTTAGCCAAGAGATTGCAGGCTTTTGGATCAAACATCCCATGAAACTTTGGACGTTGAGTCTCGCTAAAGGAAAATCCAGTTGAGGCCTTTGAGTTCAAACTAACAATGGGCGTGATTAAGTTCTTTCTTATAACTTCATCATCATCAGATCCTACCCCTTTAATTTGTTCTCTTTTATTGTGCAATGAAATACATTTCAAATGGGCTTTGTCTTTTCTTTCATTGCGATCGAAGGGTGTACCAAAATATTGGCAAATTAGGTGTCCCTCTAGATTCAATGACTTCACTTGCCAAAATTTCAACGGTAATTGATCTCTTGGACTCATGATCACTATATTCTGGAGTCGTTAGTTCAACATGATTTCCCTCAACAAGATAATTGTCTAGATCTTTTAGCTACAATGATTCCTGTATTAGATTTGGGTCTAAATATAATTTAGCATCTATATAGTATGATTCTACCTTGATGAACAGCTTTATATCCTCATCGATCTTCATTATCTCATCATTCTTAGAATATTTAAAGCATTGGTGAAGGGTAGATGGAACCACTCCATTTTCATAAAGCCATGGTCTTCCTAATAGTAAGTTGTAAGAAGTCCTTGCATCAATGACATGAAACAAAGTATCTGCTTTTAATTCTCCAATAGTAAGATCCAGGTGGATCGTTCCAATGGTCCACTGGCCTCTCTGGTTAAAACCTTGAATGGTCAAGCAACTACGAGATAAATCCTCAACTGTGATCCCCAACTATTTCATAGTAGATTTTGGCATGATGTTAACTGTTGCCCTCCCATCAATAAACTTGTGGTTGATTTTTTGATCTTACATGAACCTAGAAATAAAGAGCGGCTGGTTATGGGACTTCGATCCCAGCAATAAATCCTCATCTGTAAAGGTAATAACTGCACAACAAGAAGCAAAATTTTGGCATTCCACTTCTCCAGATGTAGTAAATGCTGTTTTGACCTTCTACTAAAAAAACCTCATAGGAAAAAGTCTCTTGGAGTAACAGGGCCCCAATAATTTCTTCTCAACGTTCTCAGCTTAACATGAGAAAATTTCATATCTTTCACTAACTTTGGTTGAGGGTGCCTAGTGAGATGTTGTCTTTTCAAGAATGATGGATGAAGTTGGTGGATACACTACCTTTGCCTTCATCGGCATGTCACAAGAATCTATCTACCATCATCTTCAGTTTCAGAAATAAAACCTGTGTCCAACTTTTCCTTTTTGTCAATGGATAAAGCTTCAAACATGACTGGATCTATACTTCTGAATTGAAGTATCCTCAATGCCCCCATAAGTAGGGAAAGAACATTCTCCTGGTTGCAGGTAACATTTGCAATAGCTGTGACACTAGCAACATTTGCATCTGCAGCATCTTCGGTATTAAGGATGATTTTTCAATCTTTGGCTAGCGTCATAATTTTTTCTTTAACCACAAAATATTTTTCTACAGGATGGCTAACAACTCAATGGTACTTATAGTATTTTAGGTCATTCATCTTCCCAACTTCATTTGGACGTTTTAGCTCGGGCAACTTGATCATCTTTCTTGCCAATAACTCATCAAAGATCTATGGGACATCTGAGTCAGGGAACAGTTACTTCTTTTCCTACAATTCTTTCAATGTAGGTCGACGCCTTTCAACTGGTGCGGGTTGATCAAGCTTTTCTCCTTTGTTATTGCTTGTGGAAATTTTAATAGGAGCTGCTTTAACTGCCATAGATTCCTTCACAGTATTTTTGATGAACTTCTCATTCCTTTCTAAGTCTATTCTATCTTTCTTTTGATCATCCACTGGAAAAGCGAGCTTATGGTTTGTAATGCTCAACTCCATGTCATGAGCACAAGTTGCTAGTTCTTCAAAGCTTCATGGCTTGATTTCTTAGAGGATATAAAGAAGCCCCCAATACATCCCCTGGATGCACATCTCTATTGCTGAAACTTCTGATAATCTATCCTTACAATTTAAGCTTAGGGCACATCAATGGTTGATGTAGTCAATGATCAGCTTGTCCTTCCACTACTTTGCATTGGTAAGCTCAATCATGCTCATAGTACGATGGGTGCTATAGAAACGGTTCAAGAATTCTCTTTCCATTTCTGCTCAACTATCAATAGATTTAGGCTCTAGATCAACGTACCAATCAAATGCATTTCCCTTGAGTGATCTCATGAACTACTTAACAAAGAGGTCTCCGTCAGTTCCTGCATTATTGCACGTTTCCACAAAATGGGCGATATGTTGCTTTAGATTGCCTTTTCCATCAAACTGTTGGAACTTTGGTAGCTGGTAACCTATTAGCATCCTTAGTGCATCAATCTGTTTAGTATATGGTTTTGAGTACACAAGCAAGTTTTGCGAAGGTCCACCATATTGTGCTCTGATAGTGTTAGTTATCATCTCTTGCAGTTATTGCACGAATAATGTAAGGATGAATATCGTGGAGTGATTAGATTTTTGGACTGAGTCTTGCTTGGGTGGTGCCTCATTCATTTACTTCTCATTTTCAACATGATTTGAGGACGATGAACGATTCTGAGTGGACTCTCCAACATTTGAGTACTCCAGCTTGTTCATCAATTAGGCAATTTGGAGGTCTTTATCTTTCATAATTTTCTGAAAATTAGTTATGGCTTGAGCCATTTGAGCAAGTTGGTCATCCACTGTGGTTGTTTCAGTTACCATCACAAGCAACGCGACAAAAAGAGATGATTTAGACTTGATCTCCATAAGACTTGCTGAGTTCAAGCCATCTGATGGAATAGTGTCAACAATCTTACCCCCAATAGAGGATTGACCAACCATGGCAATAATATCCATGACTTTCATTTGATTCATAATGGTGACTTGATTCTTCTTGGGTGCCATGGGGAGTTTGGGAATGAAAACTGGAACTTTAGTGTAGGAGAAAGAGATGAGAGGCAAAGATTGTCCCACTAGGCGTGCCAGAAATTTGTTCACACAAATTTTGAGTTTGCAAAAAGGAATTACAAGATAAGAAAAATATGGACAAATTTAATATTTTATTTAAATAAAAAGTGGCTACAATCTCTGAAAATATCTCCGTAATTGAAGACTAATCCTCTAATTCTTCTCCTTCGGATTTGATTTAAGGGCTAGGTGCTTGTTCTTTATTGGATGCACAATTCCCTAATAGATTTGCTGATGAAATCACGAACTTCCTTGAAATCAAGTATTTATTTTGATATTAATGTCTTCAGAATTTGATTGCTTTTGAAGAAGATATAGAACCTTTGTAGTTGCAGCACTTCTTTGGGGCCAAAGCTCGGACTTAAGAGCTTTCTGCTTGAATTTCTTGGTGATTTTCTTGATCTCTAGCAAGCCTTCCAGTACCCCTTTTTATAGGCACAAATTAGGGTTTGATGACTTGAAACTTGAGTCTCCCCTTGGGCATAAATATCACTTGAGATGGACTTAATTAATTAATGGGCTTTATTTATTTTTGGCCCATTTAACTAATTCCAAAATAAATAAAAAATTTATAATTCATTTTAGATTGGCCCATTTTATAAAGTCCAAATTTATTATGGACTCTAATTTGGGACCCAATTCAATAGCTAATTTAATTGGGCTATCAAATGATAATTTATCCTAATAAAATTTTGATGCTAACAGAGATGTAAGCTAAGACATACCCATTCCCCAATTTTAATGTCTCTAGAATATTTGATGATTTACTAAATGCAAATCTCATTGAATTACCTAAAATGAAGCGACCTAAAGAAGTTGGAAAAATTGATGACCCAAAGTATTGCAAGTACCATCAATTGGTAGGTCACCCAATCCATAACTACTTTGTATTCAAAGATAAAGTGATACAATTAGCTCGATGTGGGAAAATCTTACTTGAGGAAGATAATTCTACCTCAAATCATGCTACTGTCAAGATTGAAAAGGATGTACTTGGTGATCACAACAGTGACATTACATGTTACATGATAAGTGAAGAAGAGATTTTCTCTAGTGAAGCATGTTTATCTGATGAAAAAAATTATGTTGTAAGGAGTTCATGTCGGCAATAACTTTACTGATAAAGATTTATTGCTTAGCTCCAAGCCCTACAATAGGCCACTGTTTGTAATTGGCTATGCTCGTGAGTAGAAAATAAATAGAATTTTGATTGATAGAGGATCTGCAGTCAATATCTTACCATTATGTTTGTTGAAGGATTTAGAAATCTCCACAGATAGATTGATAAACAATCGCCTAATGATTCAAGGTTCAATTAAAGGAGGTTGATAGCATTGTTTCATGTCATAGATGCCAAGACATCATACAATATACTTTTAGGCTGACCTTGGCTACATGAAAGTGATGTAGTTCCTTCTACTTGGCACCAATATTTCAAGTATTGTCGAGAAAAGGTGATGAAAATAATGCTTAGAGATAGCCAACCTTTCACTAAAGCTAAGCCAAACTTAGCAGATGCCAAATACTACATCGAAAGTATGAAACCTACCCAGGCCAAAGAACAAAAGAAATCTAAACAACAAGATGACCTTAATGGAAGAAACAAGAATAAAGACTTAACTATAACATGTAATAGTAAAGATTAGGTAAAGAGTGAGTTACCTTTGGTAGGATCTAAATCATTGAAAGAATTGATATTTCATCTAACCAAGCTTGATGCAAAGAAGTCATTCCCTCAGCCGTTGAAAGAATTTGTTTGCCCAACTCAAGAAGCCGAGAAAAAATATGGAGAATCTCTACAGCTTCAAAATGAGAATTGCTTCAATCCAAAAGCCTATAAACTTTTTGTCAAAGTTGGATATAACCCACAAAATGTTCCATCTTAGGAAAACTTCCCCATGAAGCTTCTGACAAACAAATGTGTATACTTAACACTACCCAAAAGATGTTGAAGGAAAAAGGTCATAGTGTTCAAAACTCTTGAAGAGGACTTGGATGTGTTTCTTATAATCCTATTTATATTGCAATTAAGAGAGCCAGCAATAATCATATAGTTGGAGAGGAATTTTTATCAACATTGATATTTTCAACGAAAATGGGAAGAAAGTCACGATAATCTTAGTCTTCGATAGACTTGGGAAATGGCAGCATAAAAGAACCCATAATTGGTGAATTCATCCAAAATGCCAAAATATTTGAAGTGGATTAGCAAGCCAAAAAATCTTAGGAGCTCAATTCCTTCATGCATAAAGTGGTGCTCTATTTTGAACATACCATGTGGTTAAACTACAAACTATTATATTCACATGAATTCAAATGGATGAAGAAAATGATAGAGAAAGCGTGATTTCTTCATACCATATTTCCACTGGTAATAGTTGGTCAACTCATCAAAATGCTATAGATTATCTTTTCAAGCAAACCTATTGGAATAATACCCTACAAGCTAATTAGATTGGTATTATAAACGATTTTCTTGTAAGATAATCTTGATTAGATAATATTCATTATATGCCCATCTTTATCTTGTGCTCTTTATTTACTTCACTTGCATTTGGATAAAGTCCATAAATCACAAAAGACTACGTGACTTGGTCACACATTTAGTGGTGATCATGGAATAAGTCTTACATGATCATGATCTTAAATCTTCCAAGTCATAGAATCTTATGAGACATAGCATCTAAGATTAGAATAGACTACACTAACGATGCATAAATCCAAAGGTTGGATGTTGCTCCATTCCATGAACAATCCCATATGAGATATGGATGTATATTGATAGGTGTTTGTTAGAGAACAAAGTACTAAAGACCCACCTAAAGAATCCATTAAATAGACACAGTGGCAAGTCAATAGTAACTAGTTTTTCTACTTATGCTAGTCTATATTATTAGTTCTCTGACCAAAAGGTCCATGATAACCTTGTATTCGTCCTCATGCTTTGACTCTTTCTTAGTCACTTAAGGGGCCACTCGGGTAAAGATTGGGCATAAGCTATTGGACATGGAGGTTTGTGAGATCTAAGATGAAATCTGACTCCTCATCTTTGTGAAGGGCGAGTGCATCTCCTGTGGTTCTATAATGATCGATTCCAAGAAATTCTTGCACAAGGTAGTGTGAAATTTTGGAAAGGTATTTCCAAAGATGAGGTCACAAAGGGATTCAAACATTAAGAATAGAAACATAGTATCGAGGCTATTAGATAGCCGACAAATATCTTGCCCTATCCCTCTTTCAGGAGATAAAAGACAATAGGACCATATTTGCGTGGTATGCGTAGTGTTAGAATAGTTCTTTAAGAGTATTCATTTCGGCCAATTAGTTGGGCTCCATGAGCTTAAGATTGGACATCAACCATGGAGATTAGATACTTTTCAATTAATAAGATTAATTAAATTGAGTCGCTTAGTTTAAAAGAATTTAAATTAATGTGAATGTTTGATATTCTAAAAGACACAATAAGTTATGAACCCACGTCCAATGAATAGTAGAACCTAATGGGTCACACACAAAAGCCAATAACATAGTCTGTGGAATGAAGGAGAATTTTCTATGAGTTAAAAAATTCATGACCATTTTTGGAAGAAGAAGAATTGCAGTCATTTTGGCTTGATCAATTTAAATGTTAAATTGGTCAAAGTAATTTAAAAATTAAATTCAGACCAATTGATTAAGTGTTAATTAATTGATGTCACATGATTATCAATTGGCCAAAATTAATTTAAGGGTTAAATTAATTTTGACTAGCTTAAATAGTTAAGCACATTGACTTAAGAGTTAAGTCAAATCATTATCAATTAAATTAAAGTGTTTAATTTAATTAAGTTGGAGAGTTAATTTTTGGAGAGAATAATTAAATGAAGGGTTCATTTAATATGAATTTAATTGCAAGACATTTCATAAGATGAAATATGTGCCTTAATTAATATTCTTATTCACTAATCACAAGTTAGTGGCCACCTTGGCAAGGACACTTGGCACCACCTCCTTAAGGATGGTGTGTGACCACTTATATATATAGATATAGGAGAGTGGCTGGCCATTGAGAAGTAGGTGTGCATGCTTAGTGTGATTTTCTCCCAACAACATTGTGTAGTAGGAATCTAATTTTGTTAACCTCCCATTATTCCCTCCACCCTCCACCCTCCACCTCCATATTCTTAGCCTTTCTTTCCTCATTCTTTGTAGATATTCCAACCATTCTATAGAGAATAGGCCATAGATTTGGTGTGTGGACTTTTACATTAGAGGCAATCTATTTTGGTTGCTCTTGCTCTTGATTGGAGTAGTTTCTGGTAGCTAGTTCTTGCTTGTTCTGGGAGTACCTTTAGTGTTCTGATTGGGTTGAATTTTAAGCTACATAATCTTCAAAAGGTTGAGGAGTTCCAATAAAAATTTCAGCCAACGAGTCCATCTAAGGGTAAATCGGTAGCTGCTGCATTGGTGAAGAGTCTGTTTAACAGTTGAAGCGAGTTTTACTTGCTCTTCAAATGTTTTGCTTTCACCAAGGTATTTTCCTCTTCTAAATCTTAATCTTATGCATGTCTAGACCCTTGTGATGTTGTGTGGGCTAGTTTATTTAGTTGTTAGTTGTTTTTGAAAATATTTAGATCCTAGTACTACATAAGCGTTCAAAATCTCCAAGCTTGACAGTAATGGTTACATAAGTGGGATAGATGGCCTCACACAAACGGTCTATATAAGAAGAAAAGATGGACAAACAATAGCATGTGTGGAATTCAAGAAAATTATGCTCGTGGAAGCTAATATTATGCCAGCATACCATATTACTTTGAGTGAAAAATTGTTTATTGAAGAACAAGATGCTAAAACTGCTTATCTTGAGTTTGAAGAAAGTGTTAAGGCCATTTTAGATAACTTGAAAGAGATTAATTTAGGTGATGCTCATGACCCTCGGCCTATGTACATTAGTGCTTGATTAACTGCTGAAGAAAAAGAAGTATATGTTGAGTTATTATGTGAATTCAAAGATGTGTTTGCATGGTCATAGAAAGAGATGCCTAGGTTAGATTCAAAAATAGCGGTCCATCATTTATCAATGAAGAAAGAAACTCGTCCAGTCAAATAAGTTTAATGGTAATTTCACCCTGAATTAGTTCCTTTGATTAAAGCTAAAATGAACAAGCTCATCGAGGTTGGGTTCATTTGAGAAGTTAAGTACCCAACATGGATCTCCAGTATTATCATAATAAGAAAGAAAAATGACCAGATTCGAGTTTGTGTTGACTTTAGAGACTTGAATGGTGCATGTCCTAAGGATTGTTTTTCATTGCCCATTCCAGAACTCATGATTGATGCTACCACAAGGCATATCATTTATGGATAGATTATTTGGGTATAATCAAATATGCATGTCACCAAAAGATAAAGAGTTGACGGCATTTCATACCCCCAAGGTAAAGTGATGCCATTTGGACTGAAAAATGCTGGTGTCACATATTAAAGAGTTATGTAAAAGATCTCTAATGATATACTTCACAAAAATATTGAATGTTATATTGATGGTGTGGTTGTCAAGTCCAAAAGGCGAGAAGACCACCTCCAAGATTTGAGACAAGTTTACGAGCGCCTGAGAAAATATTAACTCAAAATGAACTCATTAAAGTGTGCATTTGGTGTTACATCAAAAAAGTTTCTAGGATTTATTGTTTGTCATAGAAGCACAGAAATCGAGCAAGCAAAAATTGATGTAATTTTGAAAAAGCCTGAACCTCAAGACATCCATGAACTCAAAAGTTTGCAAGGGAAGTTAGCTTATTTATAGAGATTCATATCAAATCTAGCTTATAGATGTCTACCATTAAGCCATTTCATAAAAAAGGGCGTTCCATTTAAGTGGGGTGAAGCTTATAGTAATACTTTTAAGAGCATAAAAGCTTATCTAATACGACATTTTGTGTTGGTTGCTCTAGTACTTGGACGTCCACTGATTCTGTATATTGCTGCTCAACAACGTTCCATTGTAGCTTTATTGGCACAGGAGAATAACGAGGGAAAGAAAAATGCCTTATACTACTTAAGTAGGATAATGATGCCAAATAAGTTTAAATACTCGCCAATTAAGTACGAGAAGTTACTTGATGATCTACACCAAAGAGCTGATATCTGACGGTGTGTGGCTTGTTTCAACTATTACAAATGTGTAATTTATATGCAATCATTTGATGGAGTCTTCTTGCATTGTTTAAGTGATGATAAAGCTATCCTAGCTATGGAAGAAGTTTACTCTGGAGTTTGTGGTGCTCACTAGTTGGGTCTAAAATTATATTTTTGGATAAAGAAAATAGGCTACTACTAGCTAACAATAGTAAAAGATTGTGTGGATTGTGCTCAAAAATGTCAAGCTTGCCAATTTCATGTAAATTTCATTCATCAACCACCTAAGTCATCGTATCCAACTGTTGCTTCATTGTCATTTGGTGCTTGGGGATTAGATGTGCTTGGACCCATGACAAAGTCTTCCTCTGGGCACTTATAAATTTTGGTTGCAACAAACTATTTCTCTAGGTGGGTTGAAGTAATACCCCTCAAAGAAGTAAAGAAGGAAAATATTGCTGACTTTATCCACATCAACATTATATATCGCTATAGGATTCCTTGATACATAATAACTAATAATGGAAAGACCTTTAGTAATAATCTAATAGATAAACTTTGTCAAAAGTTCAATTTTAAGTAGAGGAAATCTTCCACGTACTATGTTGTGCCTAATGGTCTTACTAGTGCATTCAACAAAACTTTGTGTAATTTGCTAAAGAACATAGTCTCAAAGTCAAAGAGAAATTGGCACATAAAGATCGAAGAATCTTTATGGGCATATCAAACTACTCATAGAACACCTACACAAGTAACTCCATATTTATTGATTTACAGTGTTAAGTTGTTTTACTACTTGGGCAGCAAATTCCATCATTAGGGATAGCCATACAAGAAGGATTGACTAAGAAAGATAATGCATGCTTACGTCTTGAAAAATTGGAGGCCTTTGATGAGAAAAGGTTGGAAGCATAACAAAGACTTGAGTGTTATCAAGCTAGGCTCTCTAAGGCATTTAACAAGAAGGTGTGATCATGATCTTTTTAAGTTGGAGATTTAGTGCTCGTTGTTAGAAGGCCTATCATCATGACTCATTGAACTGGGAATATGTTCACATCAAACTAGGATGGTTCTTCTATTGTCAAAGAAGTCTATACAAATGGTGCATATAAGTTGGTTGCCGAAGATGGATTAAGAGTTGACCCTATAAATGGGAAGTTCTTGAAGCGATACTATGTATCAAGTTGGGAGATTGCTCCTCAACGCATGAGCCAAAACTGCATGTTGTTCCTTGACGCATGAGCCGAAACTGCGAGTTGCTCCTTGACCCACAAGCATAAACTGCATGATACCCACCAAAGATAGTACATGTGGTTAAACAGCTAACTTACTCCACCAAATATAGTAAATGTGGCTAAAACTGCTAACTTGCCCCACAAAAAGTATTTTATGTAGTTAAAATGTCAAATACCCCACCTAGTCCAAGGTGGTTAAGCAATGGCTACTCTTGGTCCGCATGAGTATAAACTGTGGACAGCATTTCTCCTAAAATGATGTTTTCTTTGAACTACGTTATGACTTGATCCATTTATTGGATACGAAAACAGCTTAGATATTCTCTAAGTTCAGTCATGAGTTTATTTTAAATTATATTTTTTCTTTATTTTAAAAGAAAAAAAAATTGTTTAGTTGTTTTTATTAGGTTAGAGTTTTTGTTAAGTTAAAAAAATAGTTTAGTTGTTTTTGTTAGCTTGAGTTAATTAGTTTGTTGAGTCAAAAAGAAAAAGTAAAAAAAAAGGTTATTTAGTTATTTTTATTAAGTTTGAGGTTTTTTTTAAGTTAAAAAAAATTAATTGTTTTTATTAATTTGAGTTAATTATCTTGTTGAATCAAAAAGAAAAAGAAAAGAAAAAAAAGTTGTTTAGTTGTTTTTATTAAGTTAGAGTTATTTGATGTTAAAAAAATAATAATAAAAATAGTTTAGTTGTTTTATTAGTTTGAGTTAATTAGTTTGTTGAGTCAAAAAGAAAAAGAAAACAAAAATTGTTTAGTTGTTTTTACAAAATTAGAGTTTTGTTTTTAGTTAAAATATATATAGTTTGTTGTTTGAGTTAATTAATTTGAGTTTTAAAAAAAAAGTAGTAGTTTTTGTTGTTTTTATTAGCTTGAGTTAATTAATTTGTTGAGTCAAAAAGAAAAAGAAAAAAAAGTTGTTTAGTTGTTTTTATTAAGTTAGAATATTTTTAGTTAAAATATGTATATATAGTTTAGTTGTTTGAGTTAATTAATTTGAGTTAAAAAAAATAGTAGTTTTTATTTTTATTAAGTTAGAGTTTTTTTAGTTAAAATATATGTATAGTTTAGTTGTTTGAGTTAATTAATTTGAGTTAAAAAAAATAGTAGTTTTTGTTATTTTTATTAGTTTGAGTTTTTTTAGTCAAAAAAATAAAAAAATTAAAAAATAAATTAAAGATTGCAAGATAGAAAAGAAAGATATCTTCTATTATGTAATCTCAAAAAATATATATAAATAAATGTAGCATAGTTTATTTAAAAAAAAGAGCAAAAAGCTCTAAACAAATTTCAAGTAAAAGAACTCAAGTTCTTCAATTCTTCCTTGACAGTCTCCAAGCATTCCATTGAAGTTTGTAAATTCTCATCCACTTTATTTCTCAATGCATGAGTACTCTTGATAGCAACAATGTCCTCTTTAATCTTACAAATTTCAGCTTAAGCACTTTGAAGAAGTTGTTGTTGGCATTTCAATGAAGAAGTCAAGTTCTTCTTGCGTTTCTTCAATTTTCAAGCTCCTTTCCAACACAGTCCAGCTCTTCTTAGGTGGGCTAAATTTGGTTCATTTCTTTGCTTTCTCTAGTTTGAGCATTATGGAGACGACTTTTAGCCTCATTTAGTTGTTGTGCAAGAATTTCATTAGATGTTTTCTTAAAAGATGTTGACTTTGCCTAATCATAAACAGTGATATTGCCAAAAAGTACTTGCAACAATTCTTCTACATTGGAGATGTCAAATTTGTTGAAACCCCTCATTGATTCAAGTACAAATTGAACACTATCTTTGATAGATTGATGGAATCAAGTGGAGTATTTGCAATTCTCTTGCGAAGGCCATCCCACAACATTTGAAGATACTCTCTTTGATGATTAAGTATAAATTTTTCACCTTCAAATATTGAAATTAGAACACAAGAAGATTGTTGTTTAGCTTTCATACTATAGAGTACCTCATTTTGCATTATTACATCAATTGGAGCATTCATGGCCAATAAGTTGAGTCCCATTATTGATCCTCAGCTACCTTAGAATGTCTCATCTTCATCAACATTAATAATTTCATTTTCCAACTAAAATATTACATGATTTGAGTGAGCAAATGACCAAAATGGGGTTTATTTAAAGAAGAAAAAGAAAATCAAGCAAAAAAATAACCTCTTTGGCAACGTTCTTTGTTGGCAAAGGATCACTTAGCGTTGGGGATTGGGACCTCTTTTAAGCCTTTTCCAATGACAATCTGCATTACAACTACTGCTTGTTTCTAAAGGATAAGAATTTCTTCTCTTTTCTTTTGGAGGCTCGATATCTTCTAAGTTGAGAGAATTTTGAATATCTTTAGCAAGTGGTCTATCCCCTTTTTCCTAATTCTTGTCCTTAGTGAAAATTTTGATTAACTTTAAGTTGATAAATTGTGCAATATTTTCAACAAAGTAATCTCCATGAATTTTAGTCCACCACTTATTGTAAGCATTCGAAGAGAATTTTTTTGCATTTTGGGGCACACAAGGAAACCATGCTATAGACGTAGAATTATGCAAAGTGCATAAGCGCCAATAGCAAATCCTTCATCCAAATCGGCTGTATGAATGTCATGAGCAAGAATTCCAGGAACGTTTTGATAATATCCAAATTAATGATTAAAGCGATGAGGACTATAAGGTTCAATAATAAAATAGTCGCCTTGCCACAAAGGAAGATAATTTGAGCGAATAGCAATGAAGTATTTTTGCTCC
This sequence comes from Jacaranda copaia, assembly GCA_014898725.1. Taxonomy (NCBI): domain Eukaryota; kingdom Viridiplantae; phylum Streptophyta; class Magnoliopsida; order Lamiales; family Bignoniaceae; genus Jacaranda; species Jacaranda copaia. Next base: position 195,325 of record JACGDI010005329.1, on the reverse strand, counting down.
AATTCTTTAGCATTGACATCATCAATATATGGAAGTCCTTTGTCTTTGCTAATCATAGTGCAAGTCCATGAAATAAAATCCCCTTTGTGAATCCTCCTACGGGCCTCCTTTGGATCATAATATTTTGCGTCTCCTTCGTTAGAATAAATTGCTTTTTTTGGGCCACATATTCTTTGTCAAACTTAATAATGTGTTTTGAAATAGTGCACTAACCAAGCATAGACAAAGTGGATGGGAAAAGAAGAATGGACACAACTTAACCTTGGGATACCTGAAATTTTATTTAAACTATTGTAGATGTTAGCTAAAACTGGAATAGCAAGACTAACCTTCCTACCAGTAACCGTGATGCATGCTATCTTGAAAGTGTTGGGGTGTATTGAATTGACGTCAATAGTAGGAAGAACAAACGAGTAAAGCCAACAAGCCAAATATGCTGCCAAATAATCTTCTTCTCTCAAGTTCCTAGAAATCCAAAGTTAAAAAAAAAAAATGCCTCCTTTGGAGTAGACCATTCTTCATGAACACCACAATCGCCAAGAGAATTATGAGTTGATTTGGGCTGAACTATCTTTTTTTCCTTGCGTGGTGGTGGTTGACGGTATTTTATGCTTTCCAAGACCAATACTTCACCCATTTCTCTATAGTAACTTGAGAAAGTTAATCTCCATAAGCACTCTTTTGAAGTAAATGATAAATTTGAAACAAGTATTTGCAAAAATTGGAGATAAATTTACTTCCTATCTTGTCAATACCAGTAAGTTGCTTAGCACAAGGAATCACTTCATCATAAAAAATTCCTATCATAGAGAGGCCAGCAAGGTTGTACAAATCCCATAGAGATATGGACGATTGTCCAAAAGAAATAAAAAAAGTATTTATAAGTGGACACCATGCCTCGTAAAATACTTTAATAATCTCATAATTTCAGTCATATGTGAATAATGAAACATATACTAGATCATATACTTGTGCGGCAATTAACTTGTGTTTGCATTGACTAAGGAGATCTTCAGTCCACTCCCAATATCCTTTGATATAATGGAATTTGCCATCAAATCAAAGAGTTTCTTCCCATTTGGCTTTTTCCTCAATAATGCTATAGCCCAATGTTGGCAGAAAAATTGATTCATTTGATTGTTGAAGATGAATTAGTTCGTCTGAAGGACAATGATGAGTTACCCCTAAAGCCCACAGCTTGGAAGTTTTGATCTCCCAGGACCACTCCTCGGTATGAAGTGAATTAATCAACTGTAGCCATTTTGTTGCATATCTATCAACAAGTGAATTATAAGTAGTCAAAAGTATGTCTTTCTCCATAGGTTAATTCTCTTCATCAAGAATAATCAAGTGTTGTGTTTCGGTGGCAGATGAAATATCTTTAAAGCGAACCATGGTGCAACTTGCAAGAATACAAAAAAAGTTAATCAAGTTGTTGAGGAAGAAAAAAAGAAGAAAGGATATAATCCAAAGAAAATTGATGTGGAGAATGAAAGAAAACCAAGCAATGGTGATCATGTTTAACGCTCATGTGAACTGATGAAGAATCAAGTGGATGACAATGCTAAAATAATGGTGAATATTCATAGACATTTTATCAAACATGAAGAATGCATCAGTTAAGACAGAAAGAATTATAAATATTAAGAAGTGATAAAACCCAAAAATCAAGAGCAAATTCTCAACAATTAACCGAATGAATTCTTGATGTGGTTGTTGTGTACTTTTGAGCTCATGATCAAATCAATTCATAGGCATTGATATGATTTTTGAATGGAACTTAAACCCTAGAACTATTCATATCACAGTCTTATCAGGGATTGGATTTATCTCAATCTATTTATCATTGTAAGAAAAGAAAACAATGGAAGATATGAAATCTGCCAAAGAAATCCCATGTGGCAAAAACTGCATTCGCTGGAAAATAACTTATTTGGAGTTGAAAATATTGACTTGAATTGAGAAATTTCAATTTGGAATTGAAATTTATGATGGGCCCGCCACACTTATTTGAGAAAAAAGGGAAATGCCGAAATTGGGGAAAGAATTTGAAGATGAATGAATTTCTCAAATTGCAAAATTGTTGACTGTTTTCCACGGAAATCGGAAAGGAATTTGAAGATAAATGTGGAATGTTTGCTTTGACAAATTGAAATCCAACACCAATCACATTAATTTTCTTGTGGGCCACCACTTTAAAAAAAAAATTCTTGTTGTGTGAATTTCACTTTCAATATGTGATCTTGGGCTTTCCATGTAAATTTTGATGTGGGCTTTTATTTGGCCCACATTAAATATGAATATATATATATATATATATATTCCCATATGCTTCAAGTTTCGTTTTTTTTGGAATCGATTTATATCCTTTTGTCAAATCTTGAAATGAGGGCATTTGTAAATATATTAAATTTTTGACCAATTGAGAAATAACACATGTAAAATAATATATAAAATATTAATTTAAAATTTTCTATTTAAATTTTGAAAATATATTAAATTTAATTTCAAAAAAATAAATAGTTAATTTTAATTAATAATTTAATATTTATTTCATGTTCAAATCAAACTTGACACGTGTCAAAGATGGAGTGTCTATATTTATGGACCAATCAAATCAAAAATATTTTATATTGATATTATCTTTTGATGTTTGATATTATCAAATCAAATATATATCATATTATCTTTAATATTTGATATTATTTTATCAAAAAGATAGCTGTTGGAAGAGTTCTGACCAATCTAGAAGTCTTTCATCAAGCATCTATATAAAGGGGTGATCCCAACTCATTTGACACAATACAAAATTTCAGCAGATGAGAAAAACTTTGAAGGAATCCAGAAATATTCTTAAGAAAATTCAAGAAGATCCACGACGATCAAGGCGTTTTTTGCGGAACTCATATTTTTGGCATTTGATTTGAGATCCAAGTGTGAAGCCCTCGAATTAGCATTATTTTTATTCAAAAAAATTCAAGACATTCAAGACGTTTTTCATGGAATTTATATATTTTTTATGTTTGATTCGATATCAAAGTATGAAGCCCTCAAATTAGTGTTATTTTTATTCAAGGAGATCCACAACATTCAATGCATTATTCGCGAAACTCATATTTCTGACGTTTGATTCGAGATCAAGGTACAAAGCTCTCAAGTTAGCATTATCTTATCCAAATCAAATTTAAATGAGATTCATGACATTTAAAGCGTTTTTCGCGGAGTTCATTAAATTTCAAAATTATATTTGAAAGAAAAGAATCAGAATATTAGATTAAAAATAGAATCCATAGTTGATTGATTAATTTTAATTTTAATTTTAATTGTAACAATTTTTCTTATTTTGTAATTTTGTTTTTGCAAACAAGAAAATTTCTTGTTACACATCATCTCGTCTCGTCTCATCTCTCTCTCTCTCTCTCTCTATATATATATATATATATTAGGTTTCAAACAATTATTTTAAAAAATAAATAAAAAATTTCAATAGTTCGATTTTTAGATTCACATGACCGAGTAATTTTAAGGACCATATCACATTTTCTGTGAACAAGTTGATTTGACGAATCTGTTTTTCAATATAAATAAGAATTCCACGAGTTTATGTAATAAATACATATATACATATATATATATATATGCACATAAAAAGGGTAGAAATTAAGAGAGTGTTTGATAATGTTTTGGGGATATTTTTATTTAATGTTTTGGGAAAGTAGGTAGAAAATATTTTAGGAAGTTTTGATGTATTTGTTTATGTTTTAAAAATGTGATATTTTTTACTATAGTGATCAAATCAATTTTTTTCTTTTTGTGACTATTTTGAGGTGAAAATTGAATTAAATATATATTTTAGGAATAATAATAAGATATATAATAAATATAAATATATATATATATATATGTATGTAAATGTAATGAGGTGGGGGTGTTGTGGTTCTGGAAAAAAAGGGTGGGGCATTTTGGGGTCTTTGCCTAGCTCAGTTTGAAGCCACAATTGAGTGTATATTTGGCCATATTTTGTCAACACAAATTCGTTTCAGCAAAACGCAAACATGCATTGCCTAATAAGCTTTAGATTTGTAGATTGAATAAGATGAAGGCTATATTAGCTATACCTAAGGTACTTGCTGAGGCGCAGAAAATTCTGCAGTCGCATAACATGACAAATGCTAAGAGCCCGTTTGTTTTTGTTTTCACCGTCTACTTTTATTTTCAACACATTTACAAAATAAAAAAGCTATCAATTTTTAGTCATTTCATTCAAAAATTTGATTTAACATAAGGTACTTACTGTTATTTTAGAATTAATAAAATATACATTTATTTGAAAAATATAAATCAACTAATTTTTCAACCAAATACCTTTTCTAATTATTATTTCTCAACAAAATATATAAATATAATTTTATTTTTTATTTATTTTTTAAACTATAACTACTTTTTCAATTTTTAAAAATATATGAAAATGAAAATGGGCACTGAAGACACATTCAAATCAGCACTAAGCTATACTGTAAGTTTTGATGGTGTATATGCAGAAACATCTCTTCTTAGTTCTACTTACACAATCCCTTCATTGTTATCCTCAAATAAATCGCAAAATTTTGAGGATATATTAGAGCAGTTGCGCAGTCAGGGTAATTTAGGGTATTCTTGGATTCAGACAACAGTAAACGTCTTTTTATTGATCAACTGTGAAGAAAGCATTTTACTTATTTATTTATTTTTCAGAAAAGAGAGCAACTAAGCATTTTTTTAAATGGCACAAAGGAATATATACGTGACTCGAATATGAATTTTAGTTCACAACTTCAAAAGTATCCCCGAGAGAGGAAGGAGGGAGAGGGAATGGTGATTGTTCAGCTCTGTAAGTACAGAACAATTAGATGGGCTCTACATGTATAGACAACTGCATTCACCAACTCAACTCGTCGCACTATAAATAGGATAACACCATCACCATCACCCCTATTTGCTGGAATGGCTCATCTGAGATTCACCCTTATCATCTCACCAAACACACATACATGGGTATGGTATATCCAATCTCGAAGCCATCACTTCATACAGCCCCCGGGCCTGGGCCTGGGCCTGATAGGAGATATACTTATATGTCATATGATCCTGCAGCTTATAATATGTTTATCAACGCCCAAAGATGCAACAAGATGAACTGTAGACTTCAAACAATTCACGTCCAAATGCGTGTTGTGGAGAACCAACCTAGTACATAATATATAATAGAAGTCCTCCACCACCCATGTGTTTGAAGTTTGATGCATAAAATAGCAAGCAAACAGATTTTGCCTTAAAGAACACTATCTTACCTTCTACAAAACCAAAACAATCCCAGAATTTAATTGCACTAGTATTACTATTACTATTGCTCCTTCCAAATGCTATCAGTAACCCTCAGCTTCAACTTTTTCTTGTCCCCACTAGAGAAAAATAGTGGCATGTTTTGTTCAGTTATAAGACCATCAAAACTATCACGAACCTTCTTGTGGCTATCCCTTATGCTTCTCAGCACTCCTTGCCATACCATCTTCCTGCCATTACCTCCTGCCTCAAGGCTATAGCTATAGTTTTTCTCCTCATTATCACCGCTCATGAGCCTCAAAAATGCTATGTAAACTGGTGCCATTCCTAGCTGAAACGCTTCAGAATGCAGACAGAAATACTGCCCAAAATAACTAAAAACCAGAAAGGCATAATCAAATGAGACAGTAACTGGGTTCTATAACAGCTTCATTCCACCATTACAAAAAAGCAACATCTTCATACAACAACAAGGAGTTCGGACAATTTCATTACCGTTAGCATCCATGTGGCATTCTCAATCTCATGTGGATTAGATTTGACATACCGATGGTCGAAAGTACTTCCATTGTGCATGTCAACTTTGATATCTTCTTTCAAGTGGCTAACAAGAAACAAAATATCACCAATGACCGAGCACTCTGACCCCACATAAGGATAATTAGAAGGTCTAAAAGCACATTAAGATTCATGTTTAAGCTTGCTGTAGTACAAATAGATGCCAATACACCCAAAATTTTGATATTTACACAGAAGTTCAAGAGATGCAGCTACCTTCACCAATGCAAGACATCTGATATTTCCAAGTTCACGCCTGCAAGTCGGACAACAGTTGTGCACCCTATGTTTGCACCCAGAACACAACGTGCGACCATTGAAATATTGCAGTAACAAATACAAGGGAAAGTGATTAACAAAACATCAAAAAACAAGAACATAGGAAGAGGAAAGACTGCAATCATAAAGCTAAACGCTATATCTTTAGACAGTATAATATACTATACACAAGAGATTGCAAGCTCATTCTAGTTTGGGCAAAACTAGAAGACATGTAGTTTTGTATTTCCAACTGGCCATGCATCAGCAAAGTTACTTCCAGAAATTTTTCTTCCAGAGGGGCCACAAAAAAAAAATTACAATTGATTATAGTTGACATGAAAACTTTGTGACCATCATGATAGGATTTGGAAAAATGGATCAAGCATTCCCAAGTTGGGTCTTCAAAGAGAAGACATGAAAATGATAATAGATAATAACAAATCCACTTCATGTTTCGATAGCAGAAGTGTTACATACGTTCCATTCAATAGGCACAAGGCCAAAATTTCAACATAGGCCAGGATATGCCATTCAAGCATCACATGTCAATGACCAAGTAAAGGGCAAAGCAAAGAAAAAATTACACAATGAGGAAATAACTATCAAACTTGACTATCCATGCCACAGAGTACACTACGAAGAAAAGGTTTGACAAGCATACTTTTAAGAAATGCTCACGGTCCATTTGTTTGGATTGATAAAAATGGACAATACAGAAAATATGTTGCCAAGATTGTTAATAATTTAGAAAATAAAATTAACATTCATAGGGTGGAGGAGCAGAAGCAAAATACCATAAATTAATTAAACATAATTAGAAGCAGTGAGAACATAAAATGCCTACAAAACGGAAAAAGAATCATTCAAAGAGTGAGGTTCAGGAAAGTAATATAAAACTATACCTGAACTCATAAAACTCTAGCCCCTTGTCAATCAATATGAAAATAACATAAACAATTGCCATGTTAAACGTAAACAGCAAGCCAACAACAACGCAGTACAATTGGATTCACTATGCAGAAGTTCAGAAGAAAATAGAAGGATGAATAACAGAGTGATTCCCATCCAAACAAACATATAAGGAGAACCTTGTCAAAATCAAGTGAAAATTAACAGGGCTTTTCTCATGGTCAAGCATAAGAGTGCCTTGGAAGCATTGTAATCCATGAAATTTGCAAGCTACATTTCTTAAATCTTGAGTCCTGAAATGGAGAATTTTGGGTGAGTTCAAACAAATAGGAAGCAGCAGCATTACTTATTACCTATAATATAAGAAAACTAGATGAAAGCCTATCTTAAGGACCTTATTTCTCCTTATAATGTACTTTTATTACTAGAAAAGCTCAAATGGTGGGAAAGTTCAAATTCAGTTTCAAGACACAAGCTATTTTATCCATGGTTCTCACCTCCAAAAACATCTTCTCCCCACAACCGAAAATTAAAAAGAAAAGGAAGGCAAACTTTCAAATTTTGTCCTACTAGGAGATGTTGTTCATGGTTCCCCATTATAAAGGGGACCTGCCCAATTAAAATGTTTCCTGGAAATGTCATTTTTCAATATTCAATCAGGAATAGAGATAGAAGCATCTTGGAGATTAACTAAATAACAAGTCATCACAGGTTTAATAAGCTCTATGCAACCAATTAAAAGCCACTCAATATCCTTATGGTGTGGATACAATATATAGCCGTACCTGACGAATGGGAGGGTACATTGCATTCAAGCACACTGGATATTCCTGCAGCTCACGAAAACTACCTGTAACAGTGGTATTAGGTTTTATGGCACTTTGAGCAGTGTCATTGACATGTTCGCCAATGTCCAACATGTCTTCACTTTGAGGTGGATCAATGACCTCAGGTTTATTCTGCAAGTCATCAAAATAGGAATTTCCAATTGCCATTGGCAGGATGCAGAATCAGAACCTACACATGCCAATTAATAGGTTAAATATCTACAACACACATTACATTTGAGGTAAACTAGGACAAAATAGTACTAAGAAAATGAGAAATCAGAAAGCACAATGTTCATATGTCTCATACTAACAACGAAACCTTTTTACAGCCAGGAGTGGAGGGTTCAACACTGACACAACCGCACCCAAAAGTTAACCCATCAGTAATACCTCCTCACAATCGCTATGCCCATACATCACAATCACTGATGTCATCAAGACTTGAATTTTCTAGGAAAAATAAAACAAAAATACAGGACTTGGATATGCAATCATAAAGCTTATAGATTTGAAGCAACATGCAACTAAAATCAACAAACACATACTCCTCCAGCAAACAACTTGATATCAAGAATAGTTCCAGATAGAACCATATAATTGCACAAGAAAATTCAAGGATTGCCATAGTCAAATCTATAAAAGGAATACTTTTATCATCTAAACCAAAAAAGAGTCATCAATTATTTCAAACACCATCCACCTAAGCGCACACAAGCAGAAAGATATCCTATGCTAAGAAAACCCTGGAACTGCCCACTGTAAGTAACCTAAAAGCTTAAAAAGTGAGCAATCAGGAATAAGGCATGTGGGCAACAACCGTTGACCATTCCATCCCATTGGACTTATGGGAGTTAGCTAGCAATCTAATAAAAAGTTATTTGAAAAAACTACTCTTGGAGACTTGCTAGCACAACAAAATATTCAATGGAAAGAGTAAACCCACAATGACATCTCTTCTATCCTCGGCATCAGAATCAAAACGCACATTCAATCACGGAAGACTATTAGTGATCTCAATTCATGACTTACCACACTTAGAAATATATATGGGCGCCAATAAACCAAACATGGAAATCCTAAATCTTCAATAATCAAAAAAAAATAAAATAGCATAAATTAATGTCTTGTAACAACACTTATGGCATATCATAAATTATGAGAATTTCCAAGTATACATTACACGCTTCATTAATTTAACAGAAATTCATTTTTCTGTCCACGTCACTAAATTTTGAGGTGCCACAAGCACATCACTCAGCTCCCTGTTACCAGTAAAAACACATTCATTCCTAAATGATATTCCATGACAAAAATTAAGATTAGTCTAAAGTACTCAGCTCAGCAATTGCAGGATATCATATTTTCCTTTTCATTTCAATAGAAAAACATCCTAGTCTCTTGCAATAGTATATATTGAATGCAAAACAGACAATCAAAATAAACATGCAGATCAAAAAGCATTCGTAATGGCAGTTTAGCAAAGTTGCATTTACATGAGACAAGAGAAAATTACAAACCGAAATAGGATACGCCCACAGAAAGAGACTAGGATAGAACAACAATCACAAATCCAGAGTGTTCCATCAAAAGGTAACCCAAGATCAGATAAGGTGTAATTAATTCCCCATCCCCCACCACGGGGAGGGGAGAGAGAAGGCGGGGGGGGAGCGCGCAGGTATAGAGAATGGGAACAAACGAGCAAATCAAGGACAAGACTTCGGCATAATTGACTACTGACGAGAGGTAATGCTGTATGCATACGTGTGGGCGCCGATCGGGTAAAGAAAAGAGTTGGTTATTTGCACATCAAAATTTATTATTTATATTTTATTTTAAATTTTTATATTAGATTTATTTATTTTTTTAATATATTTATATTAATTTGTAAGGTAAATATATTTAAATATATTTATATTAATTTATAAGATAATTTTATCCTTTAGTATAATAAATATTATTTTAAATTTTATTATTCATAAAAATATTCCACCTTAATTTGTTCAACTTAATATGAAATAATAATAGACTTGACAAACGAGTACTCATGAATAGATAATAATATGTTAGATAAAGTTATCCATAGGTAAAATTATCCGTTTTTATTGGATATGATATTGTAGATCCATTACCCATAATTATATGTGATAGACAACCCATTACTACCCGTATTTTTATTTTGTTTTTAATATTTAAAGGTAAATTAATATGTATTTTTTAATTTATATAATATTATTTGAATATTACTTAAATAAAACTAATAAAAGGGGCTACAAATGTTAAACGTTACATTGAACAAATACTTAAAATATGTTAAGTATTTTAGTTTAAAAAGTATAACTTAAATGTTTAAACATCTATCGATTTTAAGTTATATACATTTCGAAGTTCAAATTTAAATCTCATTATATGTAAAAAAAATTTGAAGTAAAAATTTAAATACCACTTAAACATTATTGTTATTATACAAAAATATGATGTATCCTCCAAATTATTTGTGAGAGTTAGAAAAAATTTAATATATATGTATATATATGTATATATATAGGTGGTTGTTCACGAGTTACCTGTAGGTATTCATGTGATGGGTCAAAAAGTGACAAGTAATTAGGCAGTGGGTAAAATTAATTATATTTTATTGAATGGAGAAAATAAGGCCTATTATTTGTATTTTTTTCTATACCCGCAATATGAGTGATTTTTTGTTAGGTCTAAATAACAAGGTGCAGTGCTCTTTTCTTCATTTAGTTCACCCTTTTTATTAAAATAACTTTACACAACAATCTTTCTAAAATAAAAGAAAACACACATTTGGAGTATGAAAATATACTATTTTGTAGTAATGCTATCATTTTCTTATCAAAGTTCATTGCCATGTTTTTAGTTAAGTGATTAAATTTTGAGATGGGATAATCTATTTATTTTTATGTACTCTATTAAATTTGACATGGAATGAATCAAGATTATATTTAATAAAACAAAGAATAGTATGCTAAGGGCATAATTGTTCAAAAATTTAAATTAAATAATATCTTGAAAATAAAGAGATATTGGTCAATTCCTATAGACTAAAAATCAAGTAGAGTACCAATAACAAATTTTGGAGTGCAAATAACAATATTCAAAAGAAAAATGAATATGAGAGCGTAGGGGTGTGCATTGGGTTAAAATTGAACTGAAACGAAATGGTTTATGTTAGGTTAACTGAAACTTTCGATTTTCCAACATGAAAAACCAAAAATTGAACTGAACCTTATTCAGTTTTGGTTCAATTTTTAACCGAATCTAGTTGATCTAATTTCGATTTTAACCGAAATCAAACCAGCCAAATCAATTCGGTTTGGTTCGGTTCTACCCCACTTCCCCCTTCTTTGCTTTTTTGTTTTTAAATTAATTTTTTAATTTAAAAATTAGAACTAGGATATAGTATTATGATTTGGAATTTAGGTTATATCTCCACATTTAGAATTAAAAATATATTAATATAGTTAGAAATTAGGATGTAATTATTACAATTATCAATTATAAATTATAATTTATCTACAAATTCCAAATTATCAAGTAGAAATTAAAACTTGAACATAAGTTATTGAATTAGGATTTAGAATATATTTGTATATTACGAGGATAAATTATGTAAAATAACCAAAATAAATTCTATTTTAGACACAAAATAGTCTTTCTTTTTATAATAATATAGATAAAATATTTATTGGCCAATAAATGCAATGTATTACTACCACATGAATATGAATATATTATTTAACCCATTGGTTTGCAATTTAAATTAATTTTTCTATTTTACTCATCAATGCACCATAATTAATTAATTAATTGAAAGAGAAATGTTAGTTTTCTTTTTATATCACATTTTTTTCCTCTCTAAGTTATAATCATCTGTTTTTTTATATGTGATGGCTGTTAACTCATTTAATAAAAAAAGTATACACTTATATAGTTTGAGTTTAGAAAAACTATCAATTTTTTTCTGTGTATCATAATTCTTTATTGTTCTATGTATCTTATATTAATATCTATAATATTTATAAAAGGTAGGACTTTTAAGTTTTAATAACTATTTTGATATATTTTGCAATAAGATGATAAAATTAATTTTATTTTAAAAAATAATGATAATATAGTTTTATTTTCTCTTCTCCCTTTTCCAAATTTATTTATTTTTGTCTTAGTTATTTCACCTTATAAAAAAACTTCTCTTTTAATTTATTTCAAAAACTTAAAATACATTAAAATTTACATTATTTCAAAAATTACATTTATTTATCTTAGATAAGAGATTTTAATTTTTTTTAAAAATAAAAGTACCAAATCAGATCGAACCAAACCATTTTTTTGTTCATTTTGCAGTTCGATTTTCAATTAACTGAGAAAAAAATCGAATCGAAAACTGAATTTTTTAAAAACATAAAATAGAAAACCGAACTAAACCTACTTCGTTCAATTCGACTTGATTAAGTTGGTTTTCGTTTTTTTTTTCACACCTCTATAAGAGAGAGAAGAGACAAAGAGCGGTCCAGTAATGAATTAGATATCATTAATAGTGTGCTTCTCTGATTATGGGCATCATGAGAGAGTTCCCTTTATTAGCTAAAGGAGCAGCATATGGTGTGAGTATATTATGTATTGTGTATTTTGTGTATTTTAAATTTGAAAACTGAGAGTTGAATTAGTCTGATATAATTCTTCATTTAGGTGTCATGGTCTAATAAATTTATTTTCACTTTTTGTTACTGACTCTTTTCATAGTATTTGAAGAAACATGTAGATGGCGAGGGCCGATTTGCTTTTATTTTTATTATTTTTAAATTTTAAAAAAATAGTTAGTAAAAATGAACTAAAATTTGGATAAATTATTAGAAAAGTAATAATTGTATATAATTTAGTAAATTGTAAGTGAAGAGACATTGTCATAATGAATTAGTGAGAGAAAATATATAAATTATTGGGGAATGTATTTTGAAAATAACAATAAAAATAATGTTCGGTAAAAATGGGAATAAGTTGATGTTTCTCAATTTTGAAATAGTATAAAATGAGAAAGGGAAAGGGGGAGGGGTGTTGAGAATGAAACCAAATAGATGCTAAGATTAAATCAAAGTTGAATTCTAACATAGCATATGCCTACAAATAAAATTATAATCGTGAACATGAGATACAAAAATATATTTTTCCAGTATATAATAGCATACGAACATTTAAACCTGGCAAAATATTACCTATACCCAAGGGTACCCAAAAAAATAAAGGTATGGGCCTTATATTTCCAACCCAATAAAATGCCAATAATTTTATTCATATTCAAATTACCCACTGTTTTTTGACCCAACTCGTGGCACCCATGGGTTACCCGTATGTATTTTTTTAAGTTTTTAATCCAAATTTTAATTTTTGAATTTTACAAATAAAAAAAATTACAACAAACTAAATCAACTTATACCCTACAACAATATCGTAGATACAAAATAGTGTATAACAAAAAAGCTATTCCCAAATAGCAGCCACCTACGTAATCAAGTGATGAATAATTTGTTGTGCATATTCCCATGGATGTAATATTTTTTTCTGTAAAGACAACAATGTTTACACTACAAAAAATTATATAAATAGTAACTAAAATTTCCGTTACTACATTAAATGGTAACAAAAATTTTATTGCCAAAACTTCATGAGCTAAAGCCCATTGCCAATAGTAGATGGTAATGAAAATTTTGCTTTCGTTGCCAATTCTTTTAATAACAAAATTTATTTCGATACCAAAAAATGAAGTTGTAACAAAATATATTGTTACAAAAAGTAATGTAATGGTAAGAGACATGTTTTAGTCACAATTGATTTAAGTAATTATAACGAATTTATGTTGTTACCAAAAAAAGTAATTTCATTATTTAATATATTTTCGTTACCAAAACTTAACTTAATTAAAGTTCTATGTTTGATTAAATTTTGTTACCAATCAACATCTAACCAACAAAATTGTTACAATAACTAAAATAAGAAATGAATTACAAACTAATTATTTTATTACCAATGGATAAATATGACTAATAATTTTGTTACCAAAATAATGAATACTTCTTTGTTTAGGAAACGTTCGTGTCAACATGTCTTGTTACCTTTAAATTAATAGAACCAAAATTTTGTTACAAATAATTAAAATGACAAAAAAATATCGCTACTAATACCAAAAAAATGCAGGCTATATTATAAATAAATATAGATAACAAAATGTGTAGTTACCTATAAATTCTACCCAATAAATATTTTGTTACAAATAATTAAAATGACCAAGTTATTGTTACTAAAAATTATTTTGGTTACAATAATATAACCTATATTTGTTATAGTATATAAATCATATATTTAGCTCTGCAAATATCGCGTGGAATAAGAACCACCGTTATATACAACTTGCAACCCTAAAGCATCATTAACATTAACACTATGCCGCCAAAACACCATTCCTTCCAACATTCATCCAAAAAACATATTCCACCATTAAAAATGAGCAATTAGAACACCATCATGTATACATTAATTCTCTAGTTCAAAAAAATCCATCACAAAATGATAATCTACTCCCAAATTAAACATTATCATATATTCTAAAATTAAAAAAATCCAACAAGACGACTCAATACATCCCCAAAGTGCATCATTCAATATTCTCAAATTCAAAAACATTCAACATAAGATCATGCATCATCTTGAATTTTTAGTAGCAAAATAAGTAACTGTTTCCCAATCAAGATAGTTTGAAGAAAGCAAAATGACAATTAATTCAGCAAAAGAAAGCAAGTTTCACGTCCCATAACTTGAAAGCATATCCACCAAGGTAGTTTGTAATGTGCACAGCATGAAATCTAGAGTTTACTTCCAAAAATCTACAATTAACAAAAGGAAATATTAAGAGAAGACAAAAGAAAGAATAACAGGCAAACACTATGTAGAGTATTAAGCATATACAACCAAGCTACATTAAAATAAATTATTAGAGAGAATAACATATGTGCAACTAATTTAATTGAAGCAGTTTCAAACCATAAATAGCAAAATCAACCAATATTTTGTTAACTTTCAATAAATTTTTACCTTGTCAAACCCCAACAAAGATGCCAACAAGCAATTGTAATGCATGCGGTAAACAAAGTAGCAAAATATCAATAAAAGTAAAAATAGTAGAAAAAATACTACTACAATGGAAACATGTTAGTCATTATTTTTTTAAATTAGATTCCAAAAATTGTTCCTAATGCAATGAAATCCTAAACATCTCCAAGTACTTTTGAATTTATTAAATCTTAAATGCTCATTATATATGTACGGATAGTAAGCAACAATGACTGTGATAATATTGGTCTCTAGGTTTTACCTGACTTCCCTTAAGTGCCTGTCCTTTAATGTAGTTTATCTTGCAATGCCAATATAAGTTGTTTCAACTTATTATGGCCGTCTTTCAATTGTGTTATTTCTTCACCTTGCTTTTGGCATTGCTCCATATATGTATGAATATGCTCTTATTGGCCTTAAATTTGTTCTTGCTAGCTTTGATTTATCCTATGTTGGCTTTTGATGAGCTCCATTGCATATTTCAATTCATTTTTTGTGTTAGTCAGCTTTTCCTTGGTTGCTTGAAGTTGTATGGTCTGATATCTTGTCTTTTTTCTAACTTTATAAGGTAGAACTCCAAGTCTCATGCCTTGCTTGTAGCCAGTACAATTGTCGAGTAGGTCTCTCACGATTTCTCTTTTAGTAATTTGATCCTACCCATCTTAGATTGCTTCTTCACTCCACTTTTTCATTTCATTATGTCATGTGCATAAAAATCAAACTTATTAATCCTCTTTGAAACTACAAATACATGCATTAAGGAATAGAAAGAATATGTAACATAAAATTCAAACTCACGTGCTTGTGGGCAGCTACCTCATTCACTTACTCTATTCATGTGGGTTTGTCCAAAGTTATCAACTTCACTTTAGTTTGCCTTGTAATTAGAAAGAGAAATTTAGAGTAGAAGATTGTTTTAGGGTAGTAATAAGCGAAATGTATATTCCAAACTCATTCATGTCTTACCATTTCCATTAGGCAACTAGTTGTAAAAGAAGAAAACTTTTGTCTTAAAACTAAGTAATGTTATCTCATATAAAACCTAGCAAGACAGTGATGCTACTAAAAGAAATGATGAAAAAATACAAAAAATAGAAGAATCAAAATGTTACAAGTACTCAAATTCAATAAGACCCTTATTGACCATCTACTTATATCCTAATTTGCTTATTCTATCCCATTTAAACTTAGAGTTCCTAGCTACTCATGTTTGGGATTTGCAAATTAGGTGCAAGTATTATGAAATGAAACTAAATATAAAAAAATGGCCTATGAAATTTAGTATGTTAAAACATAAGAAAGGACTATTATAACACTAAGACAGCCACACATTTTACTCCAAAAAACCATTAACATTTACAATGCAAACATGCACTTTTCTAATCAAAATATCACTTGAAATTTAGGATCTTCAAATACATCACATAAGCCCAACCACTTTTCGAGAGGGATCTAATCAAGTGGTGCTTTACTCCTTGGATTTTCACCATGATGAACCATCTTTCTATAGATGTCACTCGATCTTCCTCTATAGTGCTTAAAACTATCAGCAACATCTCATCTACATATAAAGTCACCATAAGATCTGAGTTCCATCTTTTAGTAGAAAACTATTGCTAAGATAGAAATATAAAATTAAAAAGAATTAATTGCAGTCAGGCCCCCAACTTATGGCCATATTTGCACATTACCCCTAAACATTGTCAATGTGAAATTTCACAACCTGAACTAATTAAATATTCGCCAACACCACATTTGCACATTTTTAGTAAAATCTAACAAGAATATTCCATTACCTTCACCCCATGTGTCCAATGCTCATTTGTTAGATTCTACCTAAAAAGTGTAAATGTGATGTTAATGAATATTTTAATTAATTCAGGTGGTGAAATTGTACATTGACAATAGTTAGGGGGCAATGTGCAAAGGAGGCCATAGGTTGGGAGGATAACTGCAATTAACTCAATTAAAAATTAAGTCAATTGTTTATGTAACTGTGTCGTCATACATATAACAAAGTGAAAGTGTAAACTTAACTAAAGAAATAATTAAACTTATATCTAATCTAGCGTAGACAGACAATTTATCAATTCAGGAACCTTTTTTGATGAATTTTTCCAATCAACCTATGGACTATGTCTAATAATTATCCCAATCCCATTAGCCAAATAGTTACCATATTTGAGTAGCCTCTTTAAACCCTCAAGAAACTCAATTTCTAGTATCTCCCCACCCTCATCATATCATAAGTACTAGAATATTAGCATTCACATATAAGAGTTTGAGCATAAATTATAAGTTGGTATTACTATTTATATTAATCATAACTTCTCTCTCTATTGCTTTGCCAATGCTTGCACCACACCCCTTCTTTTTATGGAATCTAAGGTTTTATGCAAATGTACAGCAAGATAAAGTCACATAAAAGTGAAACTTATATAAATTCAAAATAGTTAATTTGATGTAAAATGTAACCTATAGTAGGTGTAGGATATGGAGCTTCAATTGAGTTAGCAGCTTGCACATGAGGAAAAATTTCCAATGCTCATCTATTTATCCCATTTGAGGATGTGATGTTGCATCCCTTGATGTTGAAGGCAAATCACAATGAATAGATGGTTGTGGAGATGATTGACAAGATGACTATGGAGATGACTGTAGGTTTTAGAAAAAGCACTCATAGTATGTACAAGCTTAGTGCAACTAGCACATGGAGTTTTTATATGTAGGTTTGTTGATGTAGCCTTACTCCTAATAGCTCGTGGAGAAGTCACCCCCTTTAATGCTTGTGAGGTTAAAGATTAAATTTATATTGGTGATTCAATTGTGGCTTCATTCATAATTGTATATATAGATAAAGGCTCACTCGAAGTGGGGGCTGAAGAGACTATAGGCTAAAGCAATGCAATACTAGTCCTTGTGGTAGGAGGAAATAATTCTTTTATTGTGTTCATGGAATTCCTTGATGGATAAGATGTAGCAGTGTTTGTGGTGGAAAGAGGAGATGAAATTGTACCTTTTTTGAAATGTGGAGATGTGCGCAAAGTTTAAAGATTAGTAGCTTTTGAGGGTGGAGGATTTTATTGCCTATTTTTTGTTGTCTTACTCTCACTTGCTTGATTATCTTTTTGGATGATTGGTGGAGCATTCCTTATTACTGGACGATGTAGTACGACTCCTTTAGGTGGCATCTTGACTACAAAACAAAACAAAGAAAAATGTGGTTAGTTCATGCATATACGATACTAAAAATAAAAGATAAGAAAAAAGACACAAAACAATACAATAATATACAAAAGATAACAAGTATGCTTTGTCTTAAGAACAAGTGCACATATATAGTATGAATAAGAACCACTTTACACATCAAAGTAATAACAAGTATATTTTCTTATTGGAGTTAATATAGATTCATAACTTATGAAAGTAAATGATTGGATAAAAGTAATATAAAAATGAAGTTGACGTATACTCATATCATATTACATTGTTGTGCATTAGTGTATAGTTTCAAGAAATTTTACCTTTCAAATAGATCATCACAATATTAATAAAGTGTGTCATCTTCTTCATCACATGAATCATGATGCACATCACATGTACTATCTCTAAGGTATTTCAAAAGTTGTTTATCTACAATATCAGGTTCAATGTCTTCTCTAACTAAGTAATCCAAATCAATATCATTATCTATCTGTATTGCATCCCCATTTGAATCATGACATTGAAATATATCATTTCGATCCCCTCATTCAACACCACTCCTCTCAATAACATCTTTTTGTTCTTGTTCTATGATATCCCAAAGATGCTTTTGGTGTATACATTGTACAATTTGCCAATTGTCACCAAACTTGGTGTCATTGATATAGAAAACTTGTTGAACTTGATTTAGCAACACAAAGGATCATCATTGTACCAACAAGACCTAATATCAATACTGATGAAATGCTTATCTTTTTTTGTTGTGCTTTGGCTACCAATATTGAACCATTCACACATAAAGACCACAACTTTTTATCCACAGAGATAGATGAGCTCTACTACTTCAGTTAAGAATCCATAAAACTTTACCATTTGGTTTTGGTGATCTCCTTCCACCACCAATATACTATTTTATGTGGTTCGATGATTATCTTGATCTTTAGAATGGAAACGAACTTGATTGGCACAACATCCAGAATAGAACTTGGTTAAGTATGATTGAGGACCATTTGCTAATTCCCATAATTCTTTAGAAACTTTACTATGTTGTTGGTGACACAAAGTGTTGATCTACAAATATATGGGAGAACATGTTAAAACTATAATCTTTGAGTTTCATATGTGTATTGTTCTTATTTGCAACTTACGTGCTCCATAAACCAACCACAAAATTGCTCTAGATGTCTTCTTTCAATATCTTTGATATTCAACTTGTTCAACTCCTCCAAATGCTTTATAAGCAATACATTAGAAAAAGGTTATTAAATATTATTAAGTAGAAATATTAAATAAGGGATTTTAGGGATTATACTAGGATTTGATATTACCCTTTGTAGGTATCTGCTTCATTATAGTTATTCACTATGAAGTTGTGAGCTACGTCTAATTGTTTTAATGAGAGAAGAACAACACGTTTAAGAGGTTTGAATGGTTGAACTTTGAGTGTGAACACAGATAATTGACATTCTTCAAATTGTTCAGCACCATCATTATTTTTTGTGACTTTATCACATTGTTTTCAAATGTCATTGAGATGCATTGACATGAATGTTATACAATCTTTGACAATATATCCTTCAGCAATTGAAGCTTTAGGTCGAGCTTTATTATAAACATGACCTTTGAGTGACTTAAGAAACCTAAAAGCAAAAAAAGATATGTTATATAATTATTTTAGAATTGTGATGCTTAAAACAAGTTGGTTTAAGATTTACAAAATCTTTTACCTTTCAATTGGATACATCTAACGAGAATGAACAAGGCCGGCAACTTTTGCCTCTTGTGGTAAGTGAATAGCTAGGTGAACCATGACATCAAAGAATGCAGGAGGAAATATCTTCTCTAACTTGCATAAGATGAGAGGAATATTTCTTTGTCTTTTCAATATCAACATTCCTTATAGTCTTTGAGCACAAGATGCTAAGAATTCACCTAACTCAAATAATGCTTCTACATATTTTTGTGAAGATAACCACGTATACCTACTAGAATCAAACACTACAAAAGGATATGGCAATCATGTTTTTTCAACCCAGATATCTTTACATCTTTTACACATCTTGAAATGTTAAATGCATATCCATCAAGGAATTTGACTCACAAAAGGCCCCTTTTTCTGTGGAAGACATATTATAACAAACTTTAGGCATTACAGTAACATTCCCTCATTTTGTAAATGTAACTTCTTTCTTATATTAAGATCATAAAGGTCTTCATGTGCCTTTTCTATATCTTTGGTTTTTCCATTAATGTTCAAAAATGTACTCAACACACTATCACATATATTTTTCTCTACATGCATGACATCAAGATTATGTCGGATTTTGAGTTTATGCCAATAAGACAACTTAAAAAAAATACTTTTTTCTCCTAATTCCCCTTTTCAATGTTGCATTTCCTCTTTCGACTACTTGGGTTTTTCCCAAGTGTGTCGAATATATGTTCTAGGCTAGCTAAATGTTCAAGAATTTCTTCTTCAATCGATTCCCTTGGTGTGGAATGAGTTTCAAGCTTCCCATAAAATAATTTACTTCTATGAAAAGGATGAGCCATATCTAAGTATCGAGATGCCCCATATAGTATATTCCTAATTTTTTTTGGAATCCGTGTTGTAAAGACAACATGGACATACTACATATCCTTTTATGATCCACCCTGCCAAATTACATAGTGCAGGAAAATCATTAATTGTCCATATAATTATTGCACGCATTTGGAATATTTGCTTACTATAAACATAAAAAATCTCAGCCCCCTTCCATAATTCATTTAGCTCATCTATCAAAGGTCTAAGATATATATATTAATCTCTTTGCTAGGAACACAAGAACCAAATATAAGCAAAGGCATCATAAAGAACTCATCTTTCATGCATTTGTATAGTAGCATCTTATATGGAATGAGTATAATAAGCCGTATGATATATAGCTAGATCAAGTTTGACATTACGTGGATCTAAGGTAAAATCTGGATATTGAAGATCAATGTCCTTCTAAGTAGGTGAATCTACAGGATAACTCATAGTCTCTTCTTTTGTCAAAACGTTTCTCAACATGCCACCTTATATCAAAAGTAGTTTTGGAGGACATGAAAAATCTTTGCAACCTCGGAGTTAAAGGAAAGTACCATAAGATGTTTTGAGGAATTTATTTTCCTTTCCCATGATTAACTTTCCAACGAGGCTCTTTACAAATGGGGCAAGAGGATTCATTCTCATTTTCTTTCCAAAATAAAACACAATCATGTTTACATGCATCTATTTTGGTATATCCTAATCCTATTCTGAAAGAATTTTTCCGGCCAAGTAAAGGGATTGTGGAACTAAATTCCCATTTGGTAGCACCTCTTTGAACAATAAAAGTATCATGTTAACTGCTTTATCAGACATTTGCTCATTACTTTGATATGAAGCAATTTCACAATAAAGTTCAACAAAGAAGAGTTCGTACAACCAGGGTATAGCTCATGAGTGGCATCTTGTAGTAGTGTTTCAAAATTTTCAAAGTTCAATGCTGAATGAGGTTCAGATAGATCTACATCTCTCACTTCCCCTATCATTTAAGGTAGCTCATTAAAAAGTTCATTATCATTGTCATCTTCATGAAAAATCCCAATATTCTCATTTTGTGTTGAACACTATAGTGGCAACTTTGATTAATAGAAACTAGTCGAGCCAATTCATGCTCCCCATGATGTACCCAAGACCTATAGTATAAATAGAAACCCTTTATATGCAAGTTTTTTTTAACCTCAAGTAGAGTTTTTCTTTTGGTGTTTCGACAACTATTGCAAGGGCACAGAACTTTATTTTTCGAGTCACTAGTATTTCTAGAAAAATGAATAAATGATTCTACACCAGTAATGTACTTGAAACTAAATCTATCTTTTTCCTCAATCCAAGAATTATCCATATATGCAAGTATAAAGTTTGTACAACTTAGTGATTAACAAATAGAAATTAAAATTTTCATTAGTTTATCATCAATGTATGCTTTAATTTATATAAATAAATACATAGGTACATAGTATTCATGAAGTTTACAAGGTATATGCCTCACACATGATTTTCTATCAAATTATGTATTTTCTAACATGTAGCAATTGATGGTCTTATGTACTAATCATTTGCCATGTATGTTTATATATTTGTTAAGTGTATTTAAGCATATAGGTCTCTTTCCTTAGCTTCAAAGTCTTATGAAATCTGAATTGTTATTTGAGGATTAAAGTACATTTAAGACGCTAAAGATAGAGGATTCACAAAGATAGATGCTATAGCTTTTAAAATTATAAACAAAAGAATCATGAAAACATCACAAATTTTCATCATTCACAATACTATTTATATTTACAAGATATTAAGTAAGCGAGGGCCTCATTTCGATGTTTCAAACTTAGCAAGATTTTGAGCTCAATATCATGCACTACTGGCATCACATATACAAGTATTGATTAACAAATTCTACACGCTAAACAATGTTAACATCATAACCATTCCATCTACACAAGAATAAAACATTGTTCTTCACTTAATTAATGTTACAAAGCACAATTATACTAGCATAAGACAAACCCAACATAGAGGCAAAATCACCAAATTATGTCTGCTTCACCAAGCAATGAAATCAACAATGGCCATTTTTCCTCTGCTAAACAAGGTAGTTAAATAGAATTGTTTAAGTAAATAATATGAAGTCAAATACAAACTTGAAGGCAATGATGTAGATAAGTTTGAGAGTATATATAGGTAAATTTGAGGGATAAATTTGAGGGAATGAACTTATTTTAGAGCTTGGTATGGCCATTAACTAGTTGAAGCAATCGATTGATAAGGCCACTATTTCATATTCAATTAATCAATAAATTTAACAAAAATTAATTAATTATTTATATATATTTATTATTTTATTTATTTAATATGTAATTTAAAATCATTAAAATTATATTATCTAAGATAATAGATTTAGATATTTAGTTTTTTAATTTTATTTATTTATTTCTTAATTAATAAATGAATCCTATTAAATTTAAATATGATTAAATTATTTGGATATATTTATTATTTTAATTTTTGAGTTATTTTAGATTTTATTTTTATTTAATCAAAATTTTTGTTTATTTTATGTTTAATTAATAAATAAATTTAAACAAATTTAATTGATTATTTACATATGTTTATTATTTTAATTATTGAGTATGTAATTTAAAATTATTAAAATTATATTATCAAGATAATAAACATAGATTTTTTGCTTTTATTAAAATTATATTATCTAAAATTTGCTAATTCACTTTTAGAGATTTTACGTAATGCTTGATAATTAAAAGACATGCTATTTTACTCTTTATTAGCATTAATGAAAATCATAAAAACTACAATTTTTTTGAATTGAGAGCATTAGAAATCATAAAATTAAGTTGACTAAAAAAAAACTAAGTGATATAATTTGAAAGAAAACTAGCATAACTAATAAAGCCAAGTTTAAATTGCCAAGGTTGTACTCTAGAAAAATGGGTGGAACTGAAGACAGAGATTTATTACGAAGTCTAAAAATAATAACTGTAACACCCTTGAAATTTGATATTTTGAAAAATAAGAAATTAGAAATCAAAGAAATTGGTTGGTAAGATTGTAGGGCCTGAAAAATAAATAAAAAGTATTTAATTGCAAGAAAATTAAAAGTTTGGGGTCAAATTGCAAATAGGCAAGGCTTGATTGGATCACATTTTCATTATTTTGGAGTTTTGCTTGGAAATAGTTATGGTCAACCGAGTGAAAGTAAGGCACTAATGAGTTTTAGGGTTGAATGGAAAGTTATCAAAACCTGGGAGGGCTCAATTGAAGGCTAGAAAGGGATTTTGGGGTGAAATTTCAAAGTTGGGAAATTGAAGTTTTAAAATAAAGACAAGAGTCATATTCTTCAACACGCTCCTCCATTTTAGCATGCAAAACCTTTATCCTCTTCACCAACCCATTCTCACTAGTGTGAAGCCCAGGCCAAGCTCTTCTAGGAACTCTGCCTAGAATGCCCCTTCGACACTGCCCTATTGTGGATCACCACCTTCTCATCACGATCTATTTTTGGGTTTTAAAATTGGGGCAACTTGCCACCATTGAGCTCATTTACAACCACTATTTTGCCAGGGGTTCTTGAAAGATGTGGGTACTATTATGTTTGTAGCGATGAGAGGAATAGAAAGGTAGGTTTGTTTCTAGAATTTGCCAACACTGATGAGAATGGGTTGGTGAAGAGGATGAAGGTCTTGCATGATAAAATGGAGGAGCATGTTGAAGAAGATGACTTTTGTCTTCTATTTTAAAACTTCAATTTCCGAACTTTGAAATTTCACCCTAGAATTCTTTTCTAGCCTTCAATTGAACCCTCCTAGATTTTGATAACTTTCCATTCAACCCCAAAACTCATTAGTGCCTTACTTTCAGCTGATTGACCAAAACTATTTCCACGCAAACCCCCAAAATAATGAAAATGTGATCCAATCAAGTCTTGCCTTTTTGCAATTTGACCCCCCAAAACTTTTAATTTTTTTACAGTTAAGTCTTTTTTATTTATTTTTTGAGCCCTAAAATCTGACCAACCAATTTCTTTGATTTCTAAATCCTTATTTTTCAAAATATCAAATTTTAGGAGTGTTACAAACCTGCCCCCTTAAAAGAATCTGGTCCCCAGATTCTCATCTGAGTACTATTTCAACTAACAAAAAATAAGTAGATTTGGTCAGTCGATCTACTTCCTCCTTTCAATACATTCCACCAGAATTGCTTCTTCAAGTCCAATGCATTTCCATGCCTCTCAAATGCATTGTATCTCTCGACTTGTACGCCCTATTAGCGAACTTTCTTCTATTTCTTTTAGCACACATATTTTCTTATAGAACAAGAGAATACCTTAGTTGTCAATGTTGAACTTAGACTCTTTTTTCCAATTTTTTTCCTTCTACTTCAACATCTATCTATCCTTAGCTTGAGCTCGATATATCTCTTCATATAGCTCTAGCTATATCTTTACTCCTGTGATCCAGCCTCATTATTTTATTCTAATCACCACATCTGCTCTTGGACTTTCTAGTGTTTTCTTTTTCAACATATGGGCTATCTAGCCTTCAACTGAGTACATCAGCCACCACATTCACCTTTTTTGGGTGGTAGATGATAGAGATGTCATAGTCCTTTAGAACTTTTTGAGACTGTAAATACTCGAGGCTCTTATGATCGGTGTATACTTAAAATGGAGCTTTATAAAGGTAATGCCTATATTTTGTCAGGGCAAAAATTATTATAGCCAACTCTAAATCATGAGTTGGGTAATTCTACTCATGTGGCTTTAGTTTTCTAGATGTAAAAGTGATAGTCAACTTGAAAAGAGCTAAAACTATAATGGAAGTTCATAGTTTCTTAGGACTTGCCCGCTATTATCAAAAATTTGTACAAAACTTCTCTAAAATGGCTGGGCTATTGACTAAATTAAACCAGAAAGATCAACCATTTGATTGGAATGATAATTGTGAAAGAAGCTTCTAGGAATTGGAGAACAGATTGACAAAAACTCCAATTTTGGTTTTCCTAAAAGAATTAGAAGGATTCGTCGTGTTTACTGACGCCTCTGAAAAAAGGCTTGGATGTGTGTTGATATAGAAAGGATGAGTTAGTGCTGGCAAATTCTAGAAACAACCCTACCTTTTTGTTCCTCTCATCATGACAAACATAATGGTGCCCACATCTTTAAAGAACCCCTAGCGAAACAGTAGTTGTAAATGAGCTCGATAGTGGCAAGTTACCCTAATTTTCGATCCCAAAAATTGACCATGACGAGAAGGTAGTGATCTATAGTGGGGTGACGTCAAAGAGGCATTCTAGGTAGAGTTCCTAAAGAACTTGGATTGGGCTTCATTGGTGATCTTACATAAAAAAGTAGCACAACAGTGGCAGCAGTGAAAGAAATGGGAGTTCAGGCGCGATGGCGAAAATGTGGCATTAAGCCTGTGGACCACGGTTGACCACCATTCAAGCCTCAAAATTGAAAACCAATAGGACCATTGGACTCAAGAGGATGAAATGCGGTGAACGATGGTGGTTTTAGCATTTTTTGAAAGTGGCGGCACATCGGCGATCCTAGGGTAGAAACTTTCTCTCATTGTGGTGGTCACGGTGGTGCATTTGATTTGCGGTTTTAGGGTCTTGATTGTGCATTGTGGGTAAAGATTGTTATTGAGATTATAGTTTTTGTACATTTTCATTCATTTAAACCTTTTGTATCTTTGAATAATTGATTCCAAATTGTATTAGGTAGTAAAAAATCTTTCATGCATGATTGATGTTGGATTTTTGAACCCAAAATTGTATCACAATATGACAATTGAGAAATTATTAAGTTAATTGAGTTAGAAAAACCCTAAATTTAGAAAATTGGGACCTAAGAGGAAATAATCGGGACTATTCAAATATCTAAATAGTTTCTTAATTTAAGATGATGAGATAAGGTTAAAAATATAATTGAGGACTAGTTATATTCCATTATTAGATTTGACATGAAAACTAGGATTATGTTGGCAATAACGACTTTATTAGCTATTTTGGGTCAATAGTACCATTTGTGCTCTAAAACTATCATGCTATAGGTTAAATAGTGATTATTGAGGTCAAATGTGGATTTGGACTATAATTATACTTTTTTGGTTATGTGACGAGAAGCAAAAAACTATAGACCAGTAGACTGTAACTACATATCTAAAGCTTTTGAGGTGAGGGTCTACCAATTGGTACTTGCTTTGTACAAGCTTACTCCACATTTTTTGTACCCTGTGAAGATCTCATGAGGGTTTTTATTTCTATATCATGCTTGTTGAAATCCACATGTTGCTTCAAATCTCAATTATTATCCGTTATCTGATGTATACACCCCTATGAGGGGTTTTACTTACTTCTATTCTGGTGTCCAGAACTCTTACTATATTGTCCATTTTATGTCCCTTTGTACCCTATAGCCTTATCGGATGACCTTGCATTACTTGTTAGTTTCTTATAAATGTGTTAATTATTCAAGAAATCTTGTTAGGTTAGCATCCTATTGTATTTTTGCTTGTTGACTAGTTTTGTAACCCTAAAATGGCCTTGCCGACCAGTATATTAAGTGTTCCAGATTGTACTTTGTCATATTCAAGACTGTTATTTTAAAGGTTAAATTATTATCTATTGGTATTGTATCAGACTAACCCATGAGAAGACAAAGGCAGAAACTAACCCATGCGAAGACATGGGTAATTACTAACCCATAGGACGCCATGGGTGGATATCACTTGGAGGGATGCCATGAGGGGATTTGGGCCTATAGGCTAGCTTCAAAAGATGACTAGGTAGAATAGATATATGGAGACATATCTTTAAGCTAGTACCCACCTACAGTTCTAATTTATAGGTAACTGGAGATAGCGAACTATAAGTGATGGGATCCGACATGCGGTTGACCATGCCATATAAAAAAAAATTATTACCTGCTAAGTTGAGTGCTCAAGTAATGGAGCAATAAGGAGATCTAAATTATGCTATACTAATTTCTTATACTAGCAATTACAATTTGATTTGGGAGAAATAAGTTTGGAACAACCAACAGTCTATTAAACTTGATTTCATGTGTTCTATGCATATTATTGATTCATATTATGAATTCTTACTTATTTTTGAATTTTGTTCACATTGAAAAATCTTGCTTATTATTAAATGTGTTTACCGATTATTGTATCTCAATAGGTTTTCTTTGAATTCTATCATCATCTTCTCTCTCACTATGTCCTTAGAACTTACCCTCCTATATTATTTTGATTTGTTTTTAGATAGGAATAGATGATGAACTTAGACCTTTAGCTTGGGCACGAACATGTTTTGTAATAGATTAGGTGACTGAATGTATACATGAAATCATTTGAATGCTAAGTTTAGATTTTGTGATGTGATATGTCATGATTGACAATGTTAACCTATAAGTAAGTATATGTCTTGTAGATTGTTAAGGAGTGAACCATAGGATGTGTTTAGTATTTTGTCAAAGTTTGTTTAAGATAAAATCTGCTGTTGTCTTTGATAAGTTCTAAAAAATTTTCTCATGAGCATATTATCGATTTATTGTTTAAGATTAAGATTGAATTGGTGGCATCTCAACTTGGGTGCTATGTCAAGAGGGGGTGCTACAATAACTGTGGCTAGAAAATTAAAAAAGTTTAGCTAGAAGCAAGATAATTGCAAAATGAATCAGTTCTTTGTATTTCCTTTTATGACAATTTTGTCCAGGTGATTGCTTCTAGATGTATTAGATAGATAGCCAAGAAATAAATTTAAGTCTGAAGCAATAAACATGTAGTATTTGTTTGAGGTAACAATATTACTTGATATGTAGTATAAGCTATAGTAATTACCATGTTTTTCTAAAAGTAGGGCTAAAAAGTTGAATTAATGCTACCACGACTGAGACAAAACTTTAAGTTAATTAAAAAGAAAATAACACATCCAAGAGGAATAGATATTTTGAGCCAACCAACATCAACATCCTAGAACCAAAAAGCAAACACATACAAAGAACTTAAAAAGATCCTATCTTTATGCATGAATAGCGCAAAATAAACCAAAAGGAAGAAAAGTATGTAAAAAATTCGATCTTTTTCGAGTCAACCAATCTTTTTTGAGTCAACCAATCTTTTTCGAGTTAACCAACATTAATTCAGGTTATCTCATCTCCCCCAAAAGGAAGAAAAGTATGCAAAATAAACTCATACCTCTCCAAAGTTGTCCAAACTTGAGCTTTTAATCTATGCCCCACAAAACGTGATTTTCTTCTATTTCTGCCCACAAATGTCTCAAATGGCCCAAGTTTCACACAACCACTAAAAAAGACACAAACATCCAAAATATAAATAAAACCCTAAATCCAATTGATAAAAAATGAGAATAAGAAACAAACCTTCAATATGTGTCCTAAAACCTTTAGAAAGACCAGTTTCTACATCTTCTACAGTAAGCAAAAATTTGTTTTCAAAAAGTTGCTTTGAACTTGGTGGGTTCACTTTTAGTGCGGTGCTTGTTTTCTCTTTGAACAACTGAACTTCAACTTCTTCAATATTTACATAAGTTTTTCATGTTTGAGGGAGGGATGAGTTTTCTAGGGTTTTTATTTTCTCATTTTTTTGTCTATTGAGAAAAATCTTAACACACAAAAGAGAAGATGGGTAAGTGTAAGAAGGCCATTTAGGGAGAAATTTTCTTTTACACCGTGATATCTTTCTTTAATTATAAAATAGCTTAGGGAGTGTTTGGTTATGTCTCCCTAGAATAAAATTGTTTTGCAAAAATATAACCAAATAAATCCTCATTTCCCCTCCAAAACTTTTATTTTTCAATATATACATGCATATATTATATATACAATATATATATATATATTATTATTCTAACAATAAAAAAATCACTCAATTCCATTTTCATTCCAAAAAATCAACAAAAAAGTATTGATTTGATTACTACAGTAAAAAATATCCCCTCCAAAACATAAACAAACATACCAAAATACAACTTTCACATTTTTCAATAATTCATTCTCTCAAAATACATAATAAACACATAATAAAATCACACAAAAAATATAACCAAACATTCCCTTAATTATTTGTTTTCTAAATTATAATATTATTTTCTAATTTAAGATAACTTAGTTTTTGTTTAATTATGATTTGTAATTAGTTATAATATAATAATTTAATGAAAATTTATTAAATTACAATTTTATTATAATAAAAATAAAATTATATGTCAAATCTGGAGATGAAACAAAACTTGTTTTATTATTCAATTATAAATATGGGGATAAAATTAAGTTTACAAATATAAAACTATGTTGCCTTGCGTTTGTATTGTAGAATTGTTAGTGTTTCAAAAATTTTAGAATTACTGACTATGTATATTCATGTTAGTCGTGTTGATCAATTTCATACCAATTATAATCAATCGAGTATGGAAATTTTAAATAAATACTTGATCAAGATCACTTTAACCATAACAATTTATATTAGATAATTTTTTCAATTTATTTCATGTTTGGCATATTCATGATTGTCAACAGGTGAGATTTTAATCCAAATACATTCATACTTGATTAGAACTTTAGGATTTTAACTAATTAAAAAATTCAATAGATCATATAGGATATCAAGTCAACTTTGAACACAGATATTTATGATCATATTTAAATTTGATGACATTGATTTGATCCAAATTCAAGTTGTTTAAAGTTTAGGCTTCTTATCTAGTGATTTACAACTCAATGACATCAGTCTTCTCTATTATGTGGAAGATATTGTGTTCGATCTGAGTGGGCATCATTGTGCACGTTATATATGTGCATTTGATTATATAGTTTGTACTTTAATTTACTTAATTTGATAATAAGATAATGTTAATTTATTGAAAAGATAAACTTTGTCATCTATAATGTTCTCTAAAACAAAAAAAACAAAAAATTTAGGCTTCGCATCCAACTTGGGCCCTTAATAAATAATTGGTAATGGGTTATTATTCTCATTTATACTTTGATTGAGTTTTATTAATAACATATTATTTTAACTGTATACTCTAAATTAATATTTTTTCTACACTATATTACACTAGAATGATTATCTTCATATTATGATTTCATATAATAAAAGAGTATATACATACTAGAATGACTATCTTCGTATTATGATTTCATATAATAAAAGAGTATGTACATACATAATTTTATTATGTAAACTTCAATTTAGCTACATGGCTACAATAAAAGAAAGAATTAAGCAACGTCAATGATAAAGTAGGTCTTTTAACATAAATATTTTATAAATTGTTATTTTAATTTTAATAAATTATAATTTTAGAGAAACATATTTCTTGAACTTTTTCATATAATCAAAATTACAATACGGAAAATTTTATTTTTAAAAGCAAATTAATTAAAAAGAAATTTTTTTGACTTTTTTAGAATTCATAAATAATTTTCCTAATTTTTTTGGTTTCAGAAAAATGTTATAATAAATTATAATAAAGCAAAGTTAAATTTCAAACCTTTATGCGCATAGAGGGACCAAAACTTGGAGGGAATTAAAAAATTGGCGGGATTCATTTATGGAGGGAATGAAGCTTTTGGAGGAAAATATATTAGTTTGTTATGTAGAATTAGTAACAAATAAACTTGTTATCAATTATTTCAATGGAGCCAAATTTCGGCGGGAGAAAAACGCAGCAGCTGGGATACTAATTAAATAACTAGTTACCATTTGTACAAAGTCAAATTTTGGACTATACAAAGTTGTGGTGGGGATAAAAATCCATAGCCACCTAAATTTATTTATTAAATTATGTACGAAGCCTAATTCCTAAGGAAAGCCCACTTGATCAATTTAATAAGAAATTAAAGAAGTCCAATTCTTCAAAAAATATAGATGAAACTCAACTGCATTATTATATAAATTAATGTGAAGCTCAATATTCAAATCAAGCCCGCTTGGTCAATTTGCTAAAAAAAAGATGTTGGTAAAACCCAATCAAATTTATTCTATAAATTAACGCAAAATCCAATTTTTTTTAAAAACAGCCCTCTTGATCAATTTACTAAAAAATTTGTGAAACACAATTCTTAAAAGTAGCTTGATAAAGCTCTATTAAAATCTTTTATAAATTAATGTGAAGCCCAATTTTTAAAAATTGTTTCTTCATCAATTCACTTAAAAATTAGTAAAGCTCAATTATTAAAAATAAGTTGATGAAAATTAATTAAACTATTTTACAATTAATATAAAACAAAGTTTTTTAATACGGGCCACTTCATCATATTACAAAATATTGATGAGGCCCAACACCTACGCGTAACTTGGTAAAGCCCAATTTTTAAATAAAATCCATTTAATTAATTTACTAAAGAATTGGTGAGGCATCATTCTTAAAAACAGCTTAATGAAGCCCAATCAGCTTTTCCTATACATTAATATGAGTGAAGTCCAACTCATAGAAATACGCTGGTGGAACGGAGTTAAATTATTCCATAAATCAACGTGAAGACTAATTTTTAAACAAAGTTTGCTCCAGTAATTCACTAAAAAATAGATAACTCCAATTCTTGCATGTCAATTTGTGAAGCCCGCTTGACTACTACTTTAAATTTATATTTAAAGGAACTTCAATCCCTCAATGAATTGAAAATTAGGTTAAACCGACCTGTTGACAAGAACTTGCTTATGCCTAATTCAAAAGAATTGGTTGCCATAATAATAGAACAAGATATTTTGAAGAGAAGTAACTTTAACTTTAGTAACTAAAATATTTATTACAATACATTGTGTTTGTAACGATTTTGCAGGCGTTACAAAAAGTGTGAACTTTGTTGCAAATAAATCTTCAAAAATGACGAAAAGATATTATTTGTAACAACATTTTATATTAGTAACAACTTTGTATTTAGTTACAAAAGAGCAAATATTTTCCGTAACAAAAATTACTTAAAGGTAACAAGAGTTTTTCTTGGTTACCCAACGTGAGCATTTAGGTAACAAACTCTTATATTTCGTTACAATTAACTATAAATGGTAACAAATTTGTTTTTCGTTACCAAATTATTTGTTACATGATGCGCAGTTTTGTTGTAGTGTTCAGTGATAGTTAAATTCTTAATTCAAAATTTTTTTGGCATGTAATAAAATTTAAATTTGAACTTTTAAATGTAATGTACCTTAAATTTGATGGATTTTGAATAGTTAAGTTGTAAGTTTTAAACTACAATGTTATTGATATGCTTCAAGTATTTGTTCAAATGTAATAAATTTGTAGTCTTTTTTTTTTTAGTCTTATTTGGTTAACATATTAATAACATCACGTAAAGTTACAAGGTAGATATTAATTTAAATTTAAATAAAAATTGATT
The DNA here is from genome assembly GCA_014898725.1 of Jacaranda copaia. NCBI lineage: Eukaryota > Viridiplantae > Streptophyta > Magnoliopsida > Lamiales > Bignoniaceae > Jacaranda > Jacaranda copaia. The sequence continues at coordinate 162,162 of JACGDI010005329.1, read as the reverse complement.
ACAGGTACCCATAGATTACCCGTTATCCATCCTTATAAATAATGAGTTTACCATGTCGTACTCAATAAAAAATGGATAAATTTATTCAACCCATTATTAGTTGTTGTTGAATTATCATGGATACCCAACTGTCAGTTCGACTGAAACATTATAATAAAACTATATGAACACACACACGACTCATTCTGATGCAATGCACAAGGCTCACATGTGCACCAATAGTCAGGTGCTGATGAATTATGAGTCAATGCACCTTGATTTGTAGAACCCTCCACGGCGAATCTCCTTGCCTTTATGATCCTGCTTGAGAGTTCATAATCAGAGAGGTGGCATTTTTCCCTTTCTTATGTAAACAAATGCAATATAGTGTTGTGTAACTTTGTCGACCCATTTGTACTGTTTCTCCTATCAATGGGCCTTAATTTTCTAGGTTTACACTCGGAATTGGTGATCTCCGGCCATGTTATCTTCCCCAATGATCAAAGTTGTCGTAACTCGCAACACAAAAAAATTAAGGTGGTGATTGGTATATTGAAATGAAATTAAGTAGAAGTAAAATTATTTTAGGAATGGAATGAAGTTGGGAAAGGAATGGTGTTAATATAATTTATCCAATACTTTATATTTATAAGGAATGAGAAAGGAATGGAATCGTAATTTTGATTCCATTCTAATGATTGGTAATTAGTAATGACTAGTAGGAATTGAATAAAAAATTTTAAATGATCAAATTACCCTTTTATAAATAAATTATTAAAATAAAAATATTTATTAGTAAACACTTTCTGATATATTACTATAAAAGATACTTGTGGTAAATCTATAATTATATAGTTTTAACATCATTTTTAATGTTATGCAAATTACATCAATAAATATATGCATTTTTATATCATATCAATTATGTTACCTATGTTTATACAAAAAAAAAAAGAAAAAACATAAACAAAATTCTTTAGAAATTATTCTTTCTACAATTATAATTGGCAAGTTCTTTTGAAATTTTTGATAAATATTATTAGGAAAATTATAAAATATCTTATAACTAGAGTACTTAATTTTTTGTGATAAGGCTTAAGCGCTTTCATTGTCCTTTTTTATAAGTTTAATTTAAGCATCTTAATAGAATTCATGACTCTTCATTTATTAGTTATATATATATATATATAATCATTCAAAGATATGCAGATATAATTAATATTTTAAATTCTATATATCATTATGCATGGACCAAGTCAATAATGCTTCTACTTTTTTTTTTATTATAAAAATTGAGAAGCATATAATTTTTGTTATTTTTACTATTTGTTATTTTTTTATACTAATTTTTAATAATTTAATATTTTTTATAATATTACTAAAAAGTTATAATCGTAAAATATATAATTAAATAAAAACATGTAGTGATCAAATGAGTTGGAACATAACATTAAACATTTATAGAGTTTTTTTTTCTTAATATAAAAGTCTTTTGTTAAATTTTCGAGGATAATTTTGTCGAAGAAAAATATAGGTTCACTTTGATGGATTGGAAATTGTTAAACCCATTTGGGGTGTGTTGGGGAAGGGAGGGGGAATAGCTATACCCATGTTTTTGAGAATGGGGATTCCCACGGAAATGGAGAGTCTTAGGGCTATAAATGAATATTTAAAAATGCATTTACCGTTGGCATCTATATCCCTTCATAGGGATTATTATCTACATCCATTTAAAGTGAATATTATCTATATTTAATTAGTAGATATTCGACTGTAAACAGATATGAATATAGTAATTGCATATATGATTCATTTCATATTCGTTCCGAATATATATTCATTAGATATATCCATTTTGATATCCAATTATCCATAACTTAATTATATCTGTTATTCGCATTCGATAAATAATATTTAAAAAAATATTATACATAATATATTTATAATTTTTATGTATTTTTAATATAACAAATGATACTTTAAAAATCATTTTATGTATACATAATCTTTATAATTTTTCAATAGATAGTCTCATCACCTATATATATGTATATATATAAATTATAATTGGAGAATTGAGAAGAATATAATGATAGTATATATGGTATTTATGTCAAATTGCATTTGCCTCTTAATAGTGTGCTAAGAACATACCTGCAATCTTGGATGTATTAAGAATTATACCTTAAATTTAGAAAAAAATATCATTTTGTGTTTAGAACGATATTGAAAATCTGCAAAAAAGTACATACTATTGGCATTTCTATGCTTCAAGGTTGCGATTATGTACTAAATTTGCCTTAGTCCTATTTCCACAGACTTAATTTAACATCAATCTGATGCATGGAACAACACATAATGACCATAATACAAAAAAAAAAAAAAATGATTTCATGAAGAAATGGTTGTCATAGTATGTGTTGAAATGGTTGAGAATGCAAACACCCCATCCAAGTACTTGCGTTCTCATTCATACTAATATTTATTGAGAATGATACTAAAAATTCACAAAAAAGTACCTAATTTTGGTATTTCTGTACTTCAAAACTGCAATGATGTATTGAATTTGCCCAAGTTATGTACTTATTTTGCGTAATTTTATACTTCAATTTTGTATTTTTGTACTGAATTATTCTTATTTTGTACATCTTTTGTGTTTTTTAGTTCTTGCTTTTATATTCATTTTTCCTTCTACTTGGTACCAAACTTTTTTTTATTTTAGCACTTGTTAGCTTATATGAATACCATATACATCTTCAAATGTACTGCATATTGACCAATATGTAACACATACATGTAATATGTAACAGTGCCTATATAAATGAATTACCAAATTCACCTGAATATCCATATATAAAATTTAACTTCATCAAAATAATAACCATCCAAAATCCCATATCTAACCACATTGTTGTTCTCATTCACGCTACAACTGAAACCAATAGTTACAATAATACTTCATAGTTGGTCTAGTATACTGAGAATAGCAAGAGAAATACTACATTACTAGAGACTAATACTAAAATTTAGTATTTGAGTATTGAATCTAGTTTGGCCACCATAAGTCGGCTAATTGTAATCTTAACCACTTACCTTGAGCAACTAAACTATCTTTTCCCTTTTTGTACTTGACTTTGACCTTACATGCTAAAAGATACCCTTATATTATATTAGAATGCAGCAAGCACATGCTCATGGCTTAGAATCATAGTGGTTATATGTGTTTGATATGCATCAATGGAACATAAGTTTGCATAGTCCCAAAAATATTTTTGATTCCTTGCATAATGTTCAACTTAGAGACAATAATAAACTCCACAGTCCACATTGCCTACTTGTTGGTAGTAGTAGCCACATTGGACATCACTTTTTGCAGCATCATATCCTAATAAATTGCCTAAGGTATCCTTCTATAAACTTACCCTGCAAAACTTAATTATAATATCATTTATTATTTTATAAAAAACTTATTTACATGAATACTTTTAAAATATAATAAGATTACATAAACTCTTGATGTCGCTTTTGACATAGGAGACCAGATAGAGTTTATATGTATAAACTTCTTTGTGGATGCATAAAATACCAATTGAATTTATAAAGAATTGGAAAAATAACAAACCGACGCCTAGTTAGGATATTTAAATTGAGCTGCTCAAGCATCTTTCATGAACTTACATTCACTTCCTCAAGAAACATTGGATATTACTATGGTTTTATTGTACGTTTCTTGTTCAACGTCTCCAACTAGTTCAATATTGTAGTCTATAAATTGTATTGGTATTACTACTCATTTTACCAAATAGAGTGCTGAATATTTTACAAATTATTTACTAGAATATTGGTAGACATACATCACATTCCATGTTCATAAAATGTTTGGAAAGAGGTGCACAATATCTTCAAATAACAATCAATCAAATCACCTCTAAGCGTTTTTCAAAATAACAGATCACGCAGAACATATCCTTTGATAAAGTGTTTAGGTCCATCACAAACAATGACACTACAAAGCAAGTCAAGATCACTAGTTAAGAGATCATTAAAATTTTTTATAAAAGGGAAAATAAGTAGAACATTATTATTACTCCAAATTATCTTGAGATAAAAATAAATCAATAATAGTTTATTGTCTGTCAGAAATATCATTTCACCCTCTATAATCTTTTCTCACTTTAAATTTACTTAGGCGCATTCCAAAACCTTCAACACCAATATCACCATATACAATAATAGCACCTTACGAGATATATATAATTTGCATTAGAAACAATATCAGACAGTATTTTTTCTCAAAAATTTCAATATTCAGAAAACGTTTTATAGTATTGCTTGTTCATAACTTTAGTACTTTTATAAAGAGACAGAGTACTACATATTACACCCTACAGTATTTAAACTCACTGCTGTAGTTTCAAGCTTATCTTTTTTAGTATCTTGAGCTCCTTTTTCAGCATCATCAATCACTTTAGTTTTGATTTGGTTCACCTCTACGGCCTTTCTCTTTTAGGCCTTTCTACCTCTACCACAGCCTTTGATTCTCTCCGATGGTGTGACTGGGGGTGATGTGACAAAGTCTTCATCTTTTCTTTTTTTCCTTCTATCATCTCTTGTTCTCTACCTCTGACAATAGAACGGGTATCATCATGCTTCATTTTGCTTTTTTTCTTCATGTGGAATGTCATCTTCCCCTCCTCCCCAATAATTACCATCGTGATCATCACGACCATCACTACTACTTCTTGGAGTCTCAAACTCATCAACAACACCCTTTAGCTGTGGTTTCTGATACCTGCCTTCACCACCACCACTAGCATCACTATCCTCTTCTTTTTCCATGTCCTCATCAGCATTTTCATCTTTTTTATCTTCGTCCTTCTCATCTTCATTATCTTTCTCCTCATCAACTTGATTTTCTTTACTCTCCAAAATTGCAATTCTATGCTTCATCAATTCTACTTTTTCATTTTTCTGCTTCAATTGAGTTTCAAATTGTGGTACATCATAGCTCGACATTGGAGGAAGGTGTACAAAAAGTATAAAATTATTAGTATACTAATAATATAAACTCCAAAAAGTAATCATGTGCATCTAAATAATTACTTGTGTTGAAGCCAAAAGTTTTTCCTCCTTTGGAAAGGAATAGATAGGCACAATTTGTTATAATAAGAATTTACACATTTCTTTCAAATATCAAGCTTATAGTCAATCATTCTAAACATAAACAATAAACTCTTACCTTTTCCCTTTTAATTTGCTTAAGAGTTTCCTTTGCATCAACTACATTCTCAAGGATTTTGTTGTCAGTCCACTGAAGTCATGCACGCAAAGCTTTAGATTGCCCAATGAAGGAATATGCTCACGCACCAATCCTTGTTATTGATAGAAGCAATCTTATTATTATTTATGGTAAATTAATTGTAATTTACAAATTCAAATTCCCTCACCAACAGGCCAACCGTACAACCATCAAAGTACTTCTTCCTTTGTGCTTCCTATGTATTACCTCATAAATAATTCAATATTTTGGAACTATAAAGTTGTATGTAGGCTCTCCTCATGCATACAACCCAATGGAAGATAGATCATCGACAAAAGGAATGACAAATAGAGGTGTGCAATAATTGCTCATTGAAAATAGAATACAATTAAAAATAAAAAGTATATACAACCTAACAAGATCTTCTAGATCCTAATATGTGTGTCTATCACAAATTCTTTTGGCTTTTAATTATTTGTACACGATTAACATTCACAATTCTTTTTGAAATCAAATGATCAACTATATCTATCTTAATCTTTAGCCAGACTTCCGCAAGTTGCCCTACATGAGACAACCTCAATACTGAAGAGAACTTTGGCCCCCTAAATGAAAGTTCAATGTCTTCACCGAAGACAAATAAATCAATTTTTATGTTAAAATGCCTTAAAATTGCTTGAACTTGATTGAAGCTATAATTCAACTGTGGCATATTGTAATACCCATAGGATGGGGTTTCTTTTAGGGCATGTAGGTGTTGGAACCCAATTTTTGGTTCTAACTACTTCATTGCTATGTAAAAGTATGTCGAACAATAACGAGAGTATATCTCTGATTCCATTGCTGTAAATACAAAAAGAATGTAAATAAGTACTAGAAATATTTCCATATATACTTACGTTTAAGGTTTTCATACTGCAAATGTAAATAAAAATACTAAACTAGTGTATTTTTGTACTAGATATACATGCACACAGTACTAAAATAAATTAATGCTATGTTTTTCTTCATGAACATTAAGAAAGGACTAAACATGCTTTACACCTTTCAAACAAACATATTTTAAATATAATCCCTAAAATTGAGTTGATAACATACCCAACATTAATCATATTGTAAACCTATTCAATCATTACAAAATTAAGGTATTATTTAATTGAAACAAGTTTAATAAGTATTAAAATAGAAAATTGAAGTGCAAATTACCTTAAATAATGTATGAACACCAAAAACATACAGTTTATGAACACTCTTCATTTTAGTACACAATAACTAACTTTATGTACAAAAAACATGAAATCAAGTACGTATTCATTTAAAATGTGTATATAAACAAAGATTTCAGGTATATTTTAGGAACATTTTAGAAACAATATTTACAAACCCAACATTTGACTAGAAAAATACCTTCTCTAATGTGATGGATGTGAGCAAAATTAAAAATAACTACTGGAACAAGAGAAAAAGATGCAAATGCAACTTTCAAAACCCCAACACTAGACTAAAATGCTTGAAATGGTGATCCACAATGAACGGAAGCTTCAGTTGAAGAAAGAAAATGGAGGAA
>JACGDI010005329.1:143697-154260 GCA_014898725.1 Jacaranda copaia | reverse complement strand
CAAAAAAGAAAAAAAAAAGAAAAGCATATCTACCCCTTCTTTTCTCATTCCATCTTTCACATTATTCATTCATTTCTCACTCTCTTATTTCACTTTACTTATTCACACACATATATATTACATAAATGAAAATATTAAAACTTTACTAATTAATTTTTTTATTTTCTTTTTGCACTTAGTTATAAATGTAATTAAAAACACATGGTTATACTTATATTCATCAAATAGAAGTTATATGTATTTATTATCAAATTTATTTTAAATCACTTAAACGATTTAACAAACCTAATAATGAAACAATTTTAATAGAAACTAATTTTAGTAAATCCAATATTACTACAAGAAAACCTATAAAATGGGATGAAATAGTCTTTCCAGAAAATTGGATAATAGAGAGAGTTATTCCTCCTTAAGGATGGCAACAAGGCAGGTCTGGCAAGACCTAAGACCCACCTCGTATTGGCTTGTTGAGACCCAAAATTCGCCCCACCCCGCCTCCTATTTGAACTCGAACTCAGTAGGTCCAACCCAGCTAACCCAATTTTTCCCCCCTCATAGCTTGGTGTACAAATTTTGCAACTTTCAACTGTCAAGCATTAGTACCAATTTTGCAACTGATTATATAAATTTGGCAACTCATAATATAATACCAACATGCAAAATTTATAAATTCATTAGTCCATATATCAAATTTTCACAAAAGTACATTAATCAAATTCGACATAAATTAAAATATCAGAATCTCCAAATACAAGCTTTGAAAGATTCAATCATACTTAAAACAATCCTTCATCAAATTAACCATCAAACAAACTTTAATAAATATATTAATTATATATATATATAATATTTAATAAAAATTTATATTATAGGGGGCAAGTCCAGCAAGACCTAGAACTTGCACCGGACCCGAGCCGGGTTTCTAAAATAAAAACCCAATTCTCACCCCGAAGCTCATTTACTTCACCCCGAACCCGCCTTACTCGGACCCATTGCCATCTCTTTTCCTCCACAACCTATAATAAATCCAAATGTTACAAATATAACACAAACCCCTAATGGTACTGTGCAAATACAGTTAGAAGAAGATAGAAGACTAATAGGATCTTCATCTAAATAAAAAATATCTAGATCTCATTCAAATACATCTTTATATTCTTATATTTCACCTTTCGATTATATTGATCTCCCTTCTAGAGCTTCTACCTCACAAGTTAGAGAAATTTCTCCAAATGAATATGAAGATCAACCAAATAAAGTAAATGAATTAAGAATTCCAAAAGACAATATTGTTAAAGGAATATATAATACTTAAGAACCGAAAATAACTGAATCTGAAATGAATTTTCTGTTTAATGGATTTTGCACAAAAAAATGATTTTAAACATGGATCTCCTGCCAGGCAACTTATTAGGAAAGAATTTGATTCACCTAGATGGGAACCATTTAAAAAATGGTTTTTTGAAAATTTCACTTCAAAAGATAAGAAAAAATTCCAAGATGAATTTTATTCTTTTGCTTCAAAAGAAAACAAAATTATTCCTTTTGTCTAATGGTTTGTAACTAATTATGTTCAAAATTATATTTCTATTATGGAAAGAAATTATAGATTAAGTGGTGGACAAGTTTTAAAAGCTATCTACCCACCTCAACAACCTTTTCAAATTGATATTAATGATAAAATGTAATACTTCTCTGCATTTCAAAACTTTTGAAAAATGAAACTCTTCAAGTTACTACTACTCAAATTAATAATTTGATCAAAAAGCAAAATTATGCTAGTATGTATCTAAATATTTTAGGAGAACAAATTTCATCTCTACATAATAGAGTAGAAGGATTATATTCTTTAGTAAATCAAGTCAAAAATTTAATAAGTACTACTAGACTTAATCAAGGTCAATCACAAGAAGTTATAGCTACCCCTAGCATACAACCCCCTTTTGAAATTCATGATTTCATATTAAAATCTATTAATTAATTAGAAAAGTTACTTGGTAATAAATTCTAAGGAATGAAAATTAATACTATTAATAAAGAATTTGAAGAAGGCATTAGTAATACTGACAATTATAAAAATTTTATTAAAGAAGAAAATAATAAAATCGAGAAGTATGATGATAAACCTACTATGAGGATGTATTTTTGTCCTTGACCTACTCCTCAAGATGTCCTTCATGAAAAACAAGAATTTATTATAAATAATAGTGGAAAAAACATTTATGAATGGAATCTTGATGGTTATGCTAAAAGACAAACTTATAATCTAGTCTATAAATTCTTGTGTATAGCACAATTTCTAAACATAATGACAATAGTGATAAAGCTATTGCTAATATGATTGTTGTAGGCTTTATTGGCCAATTAAAAAGAAGGTGGGATAATTATTTTACTACTTCTAATAGATCTGAAATATTAAATACAATTAAATATGAATCAGGTCATGATGTTGAAAATATTGTTTATACTCTCGTTGTTAATATTATGGAACATTTTACTGGACGATGGTATGTTAATAGTGAAAATATCATAACTTTACTTAATGGTTTAAAATGTCCTACACTCACCTCATTTAGATGGTATAAAGATTTAGAACACCTTGAGTCTAATAGTTCTCACTAGAAGTCTAAATTTATAGATGGATTACCTTCTTTATTTGCTGAAAGAGTAAGAAAAAATCTTAGAAAAGGAGGTACCAATATTGAATATGATAATTATACTTATGGAAAACTTATAGAAACATGCATACAAGAAGGTTTATCCTTATGCAACGAGATTAAAGTAAATCAACAAATTAAACATCATAATATCACAGAAAAAAGACAATATGGCCAATTCTATGGCCAAATTGGTATGGAACAACCATCCACTAGTAAGCCTAATAGGCAAAAAAAGAAGAGAATATATAAAAAAATATAATAATAAAAGAAAATATAAAAGAAGAGAAAAAAGAGAAAGAAGAAAAAAAGAAAGAACAGAAAAGAAAAATAGAGCTTGCTTTAAATGTGGTAAGATAGGCCATTATGTTGATAAATGTAAAATGAAGAAAAAGATTAATAATCCTAATATTGATAATGAGTTAAAAGATACTATTTTCAAATTACTTTTAAATTCTAAATCAAAAAATATTTCTAGAGATGATAATCTCAATAATAATTTTGAAGAATTTTCAGCATCTAAAGAATTAAAAGCTTTAGAAAATGAAAATTATATTTTTGATAAAGAATGTTGTGATACATGTCAACAAGGAAATCCTTGTTCTAGACAGGAAAGTGATAATAAAGAATTATATAAAATTTTTGTTCAATTCAATGATTTAAATATTAATGTTTTGAACAATGAAAATATAATGGAACTTTTGAAATTTATTAAAGATCCAAAAGTTAGATCTAAAATTATAGATCAAACTGAAAATACTCGTAGTACTTCTTCAAATAATAATGATAAAAATCAAGAAACTTACACTTCTCATGGACCTTATACTATGGCCAAAGTTAAGAGATTATTAAAACATAGACAAAAAATTGAAATTCCTACTACAGTTCAAGATTTGAATATTGAAATTAAAAAATTTTAAAAATGAAATACATAATCTTAAACAAAAAAATAAATTTCTTGATAAAAGAATTTCTATTTTAGAAAAAAAATAGTCAAATGATGACTTTTTGTAACAATCCTAAAATTTTATTTATTTTATTTATAATATATGATTTTATCATTATTTGGAAATTTTATGAATTTTACATTATTAATTATTTTAAAAATTTTGTGGGCTAAATTATAATTTTTGTAGGCTAAATTGTGTTGACCTTTGAATAATTTGGGGCTAATTGCAATTTTCTATAAATTTGGGGTAAAATTACATAATTTAAAATTTTTATAAAAAAAATTTGAAAAAATGAAAATTAGATTAAAGCATCGAGAAGGGCTACTTCTCTTCTTCACTTTTTCCTTTCTTTTTCCTTTTTTCTTTTCCTTCCTTCACTGCACTTTCGGCCAACTTTCTTTTTCAATATTCTAGAACTACCAATCTCTTTCCCTCATCACCACCTATACCCTCAGCCACTTAAACTCCTCACTCAAACAGCGGAGCAGCGGCAGCAGAAGGCAAACCAAGGAGATGAGCTATGGTGGTAACTGGGTTTCATGTTTTTCGATGGCCATCATTGATTTTGAGGGTTGGGTTGGGAAGCATTCATTGTGAGGAGCTTAGTGGAAACCTTGCATGGCGACTCCGACGATGGTAGGATGGTGATCAGAGCACGGCGGAGAAAGAAAGAATTTGGCAATTTTTAGCCCATTTTGACGTATACATTGCTCAGAATTGGAAACAAAAGGTAGCATTGAAATCCTCACGTTGAGAGAAATAATTTTGTGGTGGAGTTGAGTTTTTCGATGGCGGCAGTCTAGCAGCAGCGGAGAGACATTCTCCTCATCTTGACTCGGTGATCGTCTTGATGTTATCAGTTTGTGATTTTGAGCCCTCAATAATGACATCAAAAATTTTTATTGGTTAATTGCATGTTATATATATATGTGCATGCATGTATGCAATTGCTAGTTTTTGTTCGAGTCGAGCCTTTGAATCGATATAATATTTCTATGATTATTTTCCTATGTGAGGAATAGGGAGATGGGAGATATCAATTTTGGACTCGTATGTTGGTTAATAATAAGTTGAATATGAATTTGGATATCGGGAACTATTATAAGTTAATAGTATTGGAATGGGAATTTGACTAGAGATTTATGTGTAAATATTGAATATGAAAAATTTTGTATAGAAGGATCTTAATCTATCTTATCTTGGTGAGAGATACGGCATTAGAATGCTTGATGCATTTCTATAAGGTTATTGGGATTGAACAAGAATTTTGATTTGTGGCATATTTTCTAATTAGATGTTAACGAACTAGGCACCAACGAGTAGTAAATTTGATCTTGATTGTTGCTGATTGGGATTGCAACAGGTAAGGGTCTCCCACTCTAGGTTGTTACTTTGTTTAACTTGCTCTGAGATTGTTGGAAATCCTGTGAGGGTCGGCTAATCTGGCGTTACATTTCTTATCTATGGTTGTAATAAGCCCCTGTGAGGGTTATCTCTGATGTCGGTTATATTTTTATCTATTTTGGTGCCCAAAATATTTTTCTATTGTCTGTTACTCAGAAATCTATTAGTCTCATATCTATACTGTTTTACTATATCTACTGCCTTATCAGTATATTTGTTATCAGTTTTGTATTTATTGGCCATGCTGGCTTATCTATTTTTCATTTACTATTTTATTTTGCCTTAGAGAAATTCTATTATGTTCTGTTATGATCTATTGATTTGAAATCGACAGTGCGCTAGGAATTTTCCCCTAGGCATATGTATAAGCTGTTATTCTATTATTTGTACGGTGATTATATGGGCCAAGAGCAATACTGGGCAATTTGTTTGGTTATGCAAGGGCATGCTAGGGATTTCCCTCCGGATGTCACCGGTATGCTAGAGATTTTCCCCTGGGTGCCAATCGTATGCTAGAGATTTTTCCCTGGATACAAGCAATACGCTAGGGATTTCTCCCTAGGTGTCAACAGTATGCTATACAGTTTCGTATAAGTATCTACCATATACCAAGCTATTACGCTTAGGTAAATTATCTATTTATCTGGTATAAGGTGAATCTATAATACATGTTTTATAGCCTTTTTCTTGGAATGCATATACTTTGGGTTTATTTTGCCTAAATAATTTTCGTCTGCCTATAAACTGTTCTTAGAGTAATAAGGCAGGAGAGTTTCTTGTTTGCTTTTTTGTACTGTCTATTTTTTGAATTATATTATATTCAGTCTGATAAAAATTATATTTTATCAAGTTGAGTTTCTCCTCATAAACACTATTATTACTTTTACATATCCCTCACTAATTCTTTGGACTTACCCCCCTATATTTCATAATTGTTCAGACAGATATGGGCTCTGGTGGATGCCATGTTTGGAATGAAGTACATGGTTGTTTTGTAATAGAACTGATCTCATCGAGATCTGAAGGGTCAAGTACTCCGGTTGATTCAAGTTATTTTTGGCTTGAGATCTGCAACTAAGTATACACGTCAACTAGTTAAGAGGCCCCCAGCTAAGGCACTCTGATGCTCAAGTTAGTTCTAGTAGATCAGAGAATAGAGACAGTATGTAGTGAATAGTATAAATGGCATTACCTTGAGCGTGGTGTTACTTGTAGTATTTATAGCCTACTGTGGGCGTGATTTTACCTAAGTACCCTTATCAGGTGTACTTGGCTTTTCCCATGACAAGGGGTTGGGAGTCATTCTTTATCCAGATCCCAATACTGTGACAGGTAGCACAATCTCCTATTTTCCCAGATAACCATGCTAGTAGGAGCATGTCCCTGCCAGAGTTGTTAGCAGTAGTTACATCAGTTAGCAGCGATCACATTAGCTACCACGTGTCATCAGTGCCGAGGGGTTTGACCTATCCAACTTATACCCGGAGGTCGATTCATGTTAACCGAACTTGAATGTTAAAACTTCTGAAATGGCCTTTAGGTCGATATGAGTCGACCGCGGGGCATACCAAATGAGGTCGATACCGATTGACCAGACAGATGTGCCTTTAGGCTTCATAGGCTGTCTCGTCTAAAGTTAGGCCTGTTGGGCCCACTAAATTACCTCGTATCATGTTGGGCCTCATGGGCTGTCTCATTTGAAGCTGGGCCTGTTGGGCTTACTGGATTATCTCATATCATGAGTCCCCTCAACTCCCGATCTTGATCGAGTCTGTCGATGAGAAGGAGTAGGGAGTTTATATTCAAAACATAGCAGGCAATACGTACGACCAGGATTTTTGAGCTTTTGACTTGGGTTTTTGAAATTCCAACCCGAGTTTTTGAACTTTTGACCTGGGTTTTTGAAATATTGACTAGGGTTCGAGGCAGTTTCTTTGCATTTAATGCAATTATCAGTGTGCCGGATATGAAGCATGCAGAATACAAAGCGTCTGGGATACGAAGCATCGGGACAGGCTGTCGTGATGGCAGTTAAATGGTTTCCCACACACAATTGCCTATAAATAGGGGGGAAGCCCCTTCATTTCCACTTTCACGATCTGAATACCAAATAATCACCATCGTTGAAGAGTATCTTGCTTCGCACCTTTCACTTGAGAAACTTAACACTATAAGTGTCCCTATCATACCTACATTTTTTCTGTCTTTACATTATAATACCATGTCTGCTAGTGCTGATTCTGGTAGTAATAGGTTTGAAAACATGGTTCGTAGGGGGTATAGTGAGAGTGAGAGCACTGCACAATCTAGCTCATTAACAAGTAAAACTAGTAGTTCACATAGTAGTAGAAGTTCTGAACAGGTTAGAGTAGTGTCTAAGGGGGAGGTTGGGCCTTCTGAGATGCTTGTTAGCTGGGGTTGGTTGTTTACCATCGATCATTATACTGAAATACCTTTGAAGATAACCAATGTTGACCTGGTGAGGATTCGAGCAACCACCATATTCCTGATGAATTTGAAATGATAGTGCCAGGGTCCCGGGGTAGGATGCATCTACCTCCTCAAGGGTTTATTACTGTATTTGAGGAGGGGTTAAGATGCGGTTTAAGGTTTCCACTTGCACAGCCCATAGTCGACCTCCTCACAGATTTAGAGGTTTGCATCACCCAGCTTTTACCCAACTACTTTGCAACCCTATATAGCTTCGCTGTGCTGATGTATCGTCTCAACCAGCCGGCTAGTTTTGCTAACGTTTCCAACCTTTTCCACCTCATGATGTCTCAAAAGTCAGGTAGTAGTAAGGAGTCAAGCTTTTACTACCTTACGGCTTGACCTCATAGGAAATTCCTGATACCCCCTTCCTCTTCTTACGGTCAAGAATGGAAAAAACATTTTTTCTATATATGAGGGCAGGGGGTGCTTGCCATTCTGGGGGGTTGGTGGAGTGGTCCTGTGGAGATACCAAATAACTAGATGCCCAATTGGCCTAACACCTTCATCCAAGATCTGGTCGGGTACGAGCAGATAGAGGCCTCAGTTTTGATTGAGGAAAGGTGTTTGGTGCTGGCTAGTCTGTCGCCAGTCTTAATCGACCTGCCTGCGGGTGATCACTTAGGTAGAAGTTTTCGGTTGATCGCTTTGATTGTATTTTATCTAATTCCTGTGCTCACTGTTAACCTGTTCATGTATGCAGATCAGAACAATATCATGGCCCACAACAGAAATGAATCTCAAGTCCGCGGTCTAAGGGCTCAAGCCTATTAACAAGCCGCTGTAGCCGCTCGACAAGAAGGTGCCGCTGAGTAGGTAGTGTCTGTGAGGTCGACATCTAACGCACCGCCACTACTACAAATTGAGGTAGTTCTTGAGATGCCATCGACTCACCAAAGGGCGCCTAAGCTGAGTAATTCCGTGCGCCAGGGAAAGAGGCACGTTATTGACCTAGAGAAACCTGCTCCCAAGAAGGCCACTGGGGGTAAAGGGAAAAAAATAGTGAAGGGCTGGGACCTCTTCGAGAAAGACAATGAGGGATCCTTGTTCTGGCTTCCCTATCTATCTCCTTCAAGGTGTGCGATGGATCGAGATCACGGCATAATCGATTCATCATCGATCATCGATGGGGGGCCAACTGGCCCTGATGCCCTAAAGTGGATGACCTCCGGCCTCTTCCTGAACGACCAGCACAAATTCATGAACCTGAGCCAGTTCAGGACCATGAAGGCCATGTCCTACTACTGCAATATGGTAAGTGAAAGGTCAATAAGTTTTGACCATCCTTTTCTGTTATTTCTATTTATCTTGCAATTGACATTGCTACATTTTAGATAGGGCAGCTGAGCTACAACATGTACCGACCATCAGAGATGGCTCTCGTGGCGAAAGAGGAGCTCGAGGCTGGAGGGAAATTGGAAATAATCAAGGTGCAACGCGAATCCTCCCAACTGCAGGTCGAGCAGCTAAATAAGAGGGTAGCTGACCTTGAGAAGCAGCTCGATGCCAAAGATCAACAATTGTTGAAGGCTGTCGAGGATTGCAATCGAACGGAAGATAGAAATAAGAAACTTCATCTCGACCTATAGGTGAGCTATCAGTTCCATTGGGTATAGGGTCGTGCAGAAGTGATTAGACAAGCCAAAGAAGTATTCCTCTGGTATCTGCCCATGATGCGGCGTGAGGCTATTGAGCAGTTCATTATCAGCACTGCATTCCAGGATGCGAGCGCGCTCGAGGCCATAGACGATGCCAAGGTGGCATATCAAAGAGCTATTAAGCAGCTGGAGCACATAGGATACTACTTCCATGCTGAGGGTAGAAGCCGCATGAGCCTGATGCTGAACGATAAACTAGAGCCCTTTCCTGAGCCGATGGAAGGCAATGCTGCACAGGCTACCAAGAGAGGACCTGCTGTCGAGGCCGCTGACGAGCCCTAGTCCGAGGAGGCAAAGAAGAAGGTTGAGATTGATGCTCTGCTTGAGGAAATAAATGATGAGTTTGCGTTCATGGAAGATCTTGTTGTGGATCTAAAGGATGAACAAGTCAACCTTGCACAGTACTTACTGCGGTCGACTGATTTCTTGGGCGATCTTTCGAAACCCTTAGAACATCCTCGATCAGTTTCCCCGCTGGCGTTCATAGAGCCTGAGCCTAAAGTTCACTGGATAGAAAGTGGTCGAGGGGAGCCCAGCCAACCCTAAAGACTGATCGACACCAGCTGAACTCTTTTTTTTTGTACTTGCCAGTATGTACATTGGATGAGCATAATCAATAAAAGATGCATCTTTTCTTTCATTCGTGCATTCTTTCTTTCATTCATGCATTCTTTTATTCATTCTTGCTCTGAGTAATGTTCAACTTCTTGTATAATAATGTGAAGAACACTTGGTTACTTGTTATGTAGTAATGATGTTGGACGACTGTGTCGTCAATTGCTTCACATTCTTTGTTGTCTATCCATTCTACCCTTAATACTTATTCGCTTATGAAAATAGTATGGCATTCGTTCCAAGTAAGGGGTTGATAAAAAGAGAATAGTCGAGCAAATGCAGTGCGGAGCTATGTAATTGTGGACCGTAGGGTCAACGATGGACATGGACTGCAAGGAGCTATTTAAGGGGTAGCAAGGGGCTGCTTAGCCATCGACTGCGTGGTCAATCAAAAACTGGACGGCTAAAAGCCGTTTAGAAGGCAATAAGGGGCTGCTTCATCATCGACTACGAGGTTGACTAAATACTTGGATGGCTAAAAACTATTTAGATGGCAGCAAGGGGTTGCTTCGTCGTCGACTACATACTTAGATGGCTGAGAGCCATTAAGATGGCAGTAAGGGGTTGCTTAGTCGTCGACTACAGGGTCGACTTGAGAGTTGGGTGGCTTGGAGCCACTTGAGTGGCAGCAGGGGCTGCTTGGTTGTTGACTACGGGGTCAACTAAAAAGTTGGACGGCTTGGAGCTGCTTGAGTGGCAGCAGAGGCTGCTTGGTTGTTGACTACGGGGTCGATCAGAAACTACAAAGACAGAAATTAATTGAATAAAATTTTAGTTTTATTAGAGCCA
>JACGDI010005329.1:120388-141050 GCA_014898725.1 Jacaranda copaia | reverse complement strand
GATCTACCTGGGAGGTAAACCTGGTGTGCTCGGCCCTGTCGCGCTGCGGGGCTCGACTAGGCTGATGCGCTAAATCGGGCGATTCTCCTCTATCTTTGCGACAGTCGCGGTTTGGGCATTTGACCCTATCACGCTGTAGGGCTCGATTAGGTTAAATGTGATCCTCTGAGTCCGCCACCTCCTTACGAGGTTCTGGACGTCTCCTCTCCACTTGTGGATATTTGGGATTGGCCTCGCACCTGGCGAGTGGTTGCCCAGCTTCATGGTGGGAGGGGTTGTGCTCCCAAGGTCTATTTTTCGACTGTGGCGGCTGTGGAGCTACACTAGCAGTGGGGGCAGGCACTGAGGTGTGCCTGTTCAAGACAGCAGATAACTGAGCTGATAACTGGGCAGAAATCTGCTCACTGATCATTTGCATCAGCTGTGACATGGGTAGCATCACCAGCTATTCTTGGGGGGTGCTGGCACTTGAAGTAGTTATGTGTTGCTGGGGGTTAGAGAGTGGTGGGGAAGTAGATCTCTGGTTCTCTTCCCTCCCAGAAGTTACTCTACGCGTGTTTACCATTTTTACACTGCAATCTCAAGAATTCCCACAAACGGCGCCAAATGATCTCGTTGAGATCTGGAGGGTCAAGTACTCTAATTGATTCAAGTTATTTTGGGCTTGAAATCTACAACCAAGAACACACATCAACTAGCCAAGAGGCCTCTGGCTAAGGCACTCCGACGCTCAAGTTAGTTTTGGTAGATTGGAGAATAGAGATAGTATGTAGTGAATAGTGTAAATGGCATTACCTTGAGCGTGGTGGTACTTGTAGTATTTATAGCCTGCTGTGGGCATGATTTTACCCAAGTACCCTTATCAGGTGTACTTGCCTTTTCCCATGACAGGGAATTGGGAGTCATTCTTTATCTAGATCCCGATACTATGTAAGGTGGCGCAATCTCTTATTTTCCCGGATAACCATACTAGTAGGAGCATGTCCCTGTCAGAGTTGTTGGCAGGGTTGTTGGAGTTGTTGGCATCGGTTACATCAGTTGGTAGTGGTCACATCAGCTGCCATGTGTCATCAGTGCCGAGGGATTCGACCTGTCCAACTTATACCCAGAGGTCGATTCATGTCAACTAGACTTGAATGCTAAAACTTCTGAAATGGCCCTTAGGTCGATACGGGTCGACCGCGGGGCTTACCAAATGAGGTCGATACCGGTCGATCAAATAGATGTGCCTTTGGGCTTCATAGGCCGTCTCGTCTGAATTTGGGCCTGTTGGGTCCACTGAATTACCCAGTATCATGTTGGGCCTCATGGGCTGTCTCATTTGAAGTTGGGCCTGTTGGGCCTACTAGATTATCCCATATAAAGAATTGATGCCAAAATTAAGTATGGAACTTGTAACTGTTTGGTTGACATTATAGATGTTGTGATGTATATCTTTTGTTTGAAAATTGTAGTGCAAGATGGAAATAATGGCTTGATTTGTCAGAGACTGTAATATAACTAAGTTCCCTAAACTCTTTTGATATATCCATTTTGTGGTTTTATTTAGTATTGTTGGAGTTTAATCAGTGTTAAATTTTGAGATGTTTGAATTTGTGGGTCTACTATTAAATTGTAACTCTAATAATTAAGTCTAAATCAAAGCAATACCTCAACTTAGGTGTTGTCTTAAGGTGGGGTGATACACTTTTCATGATAAAAGTCTTGAGGAAATCATAAGATTTCCTAATAATGATAACTTCCTTCATACTCCTAATGATGATAACTTCCTTCGTACTCTTGAAATGATTACATCTCAAAAATTATTTATAAAAATCACTTTACTTATTGATAATATATTTCAAAAAGAATTAACCGCTTTAATTGATAATGGAGCATATTTAAATTGCATTCATGAAAGAATTATTCCTACCAGATATTTCCATAAACTACTCATTCTCTTAGTTTTGTTAATGGTCATAAATTAGATATTCAACATAAATTACCAAAAGCTTATATTTGCAAAAATAATACATGTATTCCTACAAACTTTTTACTTGTAAAAAATATTACGAATCAAGTTATACTTGGTACCCCATTTTTAAAGAAAATATTTCCTATTAAAAATATTAATGAAAATGGTTTTGTAGGAACTTTTGAAGAAAAAGAAATAAATTTTCAATTTATAACTAAACCTTTTACTAGAGTTCATCAGATTCTTGATTTGTTAATAGCAAAAAATCGTCAAATAAATTTTCTTAAAGAAGAAACAAATATTTTAACTATTGAAGAAAAACTTCAAAATCCTAAATTACAGATAAAATTAAATTAATAAATCACCAATTTTCTTTAGAAATTTGTAGTAACCATCCAAGTACTTTTTGAAATAGAAAGAAACATATTGTTAATCTTCTATATGAAGATGACTTTGATGAAAAAAAAATTCCTACTAAAGTTAGACCATGTTAAATTAATTCTGAATATTTAGAATTATATAAAAAAGAAATTACTTCTCTTTTACAAAAAGGCTTAATAAAGCCTTCTAAATCTCCTTGGTCATATATTGCTTTTTATGTTAATAAACATTTTAAACAAGAAAGAGGAATACCTCGCCTTGTTATAAATTATAAACCTCTTAATAAAGTTTCAAAATGGATTAGATATCATATTCCTAATAAAAAGAATTTACTTGATAGACCCTATGAAGCAGTTATATTTTCAAAATTTGATTTAAATTTAGGATATTGGCAAATTCAAATTGCTGAAAAAAACCGCTATAAAACTGCTTTTAATGTTCCAATAGGACAATTTGAATGAAATATTACGCCTTTTTGTTTGAAGAATGCTCCTTCAAAATTTCAAAAAATTATAAATGATATATTTATTCCGTATAGTGAATTTATAATAGTTTATATTGATGATATTTTAATTTTCTTGAAAACTATAGAAATACATTTTAAGCATCTTGAAATTTTCAAGAAAATTATTATTATTCAAAATGGTTTAGTTATATTTAGACCAAAAATGAATATTTTCCAAACAAAGTTAGTTTCTTGGTTATAATATACAAAAGGAAAAATTATTCCTATAAATAGAAGTATAGAATTTGCTTATAAATTTACTAATAAAATTACGGATAAAAACCAATTACAAAGATTTTTAGGAAGTCTTAATTGTATTTTTATTTATTTTAAAATTCTTGTGGACGATACTGCAATCCTATAGTATAGATTAAAACAGATTCCCAAATATTGGTCTAAACAGCATACTGAAGCTATTAAAAGAAATAAATAAAAGGTTAGTAATCTTCCTTGTCTTATGCTTACTAATCCAAATTGGAAAAAAATTACAGAAACTGATGCATTTGATATTGGTTATGGAGGTATTTTAAAACAAATACTTTCAAATACTAAACAAGAATATCTTATGAGATTTCATTCAGGAAAATGGAATAATAACCAAAAAAATTATGCTACTATTGCAAAAGGAATTCTAGCAATAGTAAAATGTGTTTTAAAATTTCAAGATGATTAATATAACCAAAAGTTTATCATAAAAACAAATTGTCAATTGACAAAATATATGTTTAATAAAGATTTTAAATATGATATTTCTAAAATGTTTGCAAGATGGCAAGCTCACTTAGCTCCATTTAATTTTACTATTCATTATAAAAAAAAGGTTTAGATAATAATCTGCCTGACTTTCTTTCTCATGAGTATCTACAAGAATAATCCTAGAGGAAGGGGTCAAAACCTCCCCTCTAATAGAGGAGGAAGATTAGTTATACAATATGGATCTCAAAAGCTTATAGCTACCAATATTACATTAAGCAATATCCTAGATGATCCTTTATATAAGGAATTTCTTGAATACAAGAAACAAAAAGATCAACAAGAAGGTAATACCTCATATGCTAATATTGTTAATGAGGAAGAAAATGATGATTCTTCCCATTATGAGAAAAGTTTATCCAAAGAAGTAATACTACTTTTGGAAAATAAGGATTTACAATGGCAAAATGAACCATGGACCTTAATGCAAAGGTACCTTGATACAGCATCATATACTGCATGATCATATAAACAAAAAATGCAATATGAGAATATACTCATAAGTACAGGATTCTATGAAATAAATTATTTCTATCTGACTAATAGTCGATCCATTTATAATTTCAGCAAAATTATAATAAAAAGATTATATCATTTGAAGAATGGGAAATTAGTACCCTAGGGAAAAAGAATATTTTCATCAGGAGTTAAAAACTCCAATTAAATTTAATTATTGTGATTATATTGAGGCATTTAATAAAGCTTTATTATATGAAAATTCAAAAAGGAAACATTCTTGGTTTATAAAAGTTTGCTCAGAAGTTTATAAACGAGAATTACCAAATTGGTTTCATGAATAGTAGATTAATTATGGTCCATTAATAAAAATTCTTCCAGAACCTTTTAAAGGTTACTATGTAGAATAGGTAAATTGTTCACCAAAACTTATTAATTTAGAATATCAAAACAAGTGGATTGAGAGAATGGCCCCTATATATTTCTTTATTGAATTCTCTATTTCATGGATTTGGAAGTTGACTTCTGAAGTTGATTATACTCAACAAATTATCCCTTGCTTGAGAAGAATTTTCTTCACAAAATTTTGGAATAAAATGCTTCTAAAAGAAAACGAGACAAGAGTTTATTATGGACAAGAAACATTGGATCAAATCTAAAATTTTTTTTTCAAAATATCAAGAATTGATGAAGGCGAAACAAAAGGAATCTTCTAGTCTATTTTAGTATATTATAAGATACATGTAGATGAAGCAAGGAGTTATCTTCAAAGAAGAAATGGTGGAATCAAATATTGAAGAAATTAAGAAGGATTTAATAAAAAATCTTAATGCTAAAATGGATAATAAGTCAAATTCGTCAATCGCAACCTCTTCGAAAAGAGACAATGAATATAATTGTCTTGTTAGAAAATCATAAGATCCTTATGCGAATGAGGGAACTTCCCCTCTCTTGCCCAAAGAAGGAAGAGCTAGAAGGGAACTCTTCAACTCTTAGATGCGCTTTTCTCTTTTTGAAACTGCCTTTGCCGTTTATGCCTTCTTATCCCCCTCACCTAGGGGGAACTCAGTCTAGTCCAATCAAAGATCTTCACTTTCCCTAAGTCAACGAGAATCTCATCTCAATCTCCAAAGAGCCACAAATTCGTTTGTGGCTCGATATGATACCACTTCAAATAGAAAAAAAAAGCAGCAATGAATACTCCTACTATAGCAGCTGATTCAATTGTGAGAAGAGCTCAAGAGACAGCTTTCAGTCTCTTCCTTAGGTTCTAAGAAGAGCCAGTTTATAGAGCACCAGGCTAGCTCACAAAATGAAGTGAAAAAGGGCTTTTCTTTAATCGAGCCCTCACCCACTCTTTAGAGTCGATATTGTCCTAGAAGGAAGAAAAAAGAACTAACTCAAAGTAGCTCTCAGGAGTAGGCTTTAAGGGGTGTCACATAGGCCTGGAAAAGAAAGTCAACCTAACCGGTTACCTTTGCCACTCAAGTAGACGGCATCTACCGTGCTTAGGCCCCTTCTCCCTTTCCAACATGAAAGAGTCCACCACTTGTCTTAGTAGTCTCAAATAAGGCCTGTAAGCCTGCCCCAACTTTAGACACTCTAAGATCTTTTTTCAAACCTACTCCCATTTTGAGTCAAGAGATAGATAAATAGACATATCCCATTGTATTAATCGGGGGTATTTGTAGTGACTGAAGGGGTATTGAAGATATTTTTGAGAGTTTGAAAGAAACTCTTAAAGAAAATATCAAAACGAAATCAGAAGAATACACCAACTGATAAGAATAACTTGACAACTGTAATTTACTGTAGACTTTTATAAATTCACTTTTATAATAGTACTATTTGGACACAAAACTTTCACAAAATTTTCTTTTATTCTTGTGGTTAAATCCAACCAAAGAGTCTATAAATAAAAGGCCTCTCCATTAGTTTAGGTAGAACCTCTAGGGCTCCCTTAGCTTTACTTAAAAAATATTCTCTATAAATTTTTTATCTTTCTAACATATCAAAGTTTTGAAGCCCTGAAGTCTTCAAAGTCCTTAAGGTATTTTTAAATTTTTTGTATTGAATTCATATTTCTAGTTTCAATTAATTAGCTTGTATGACAAGCTAATTTAATTATGTGTTGGGCTACATAATCCTTCACACTAATTAAGCATAATGATTCTCATGTTATAAGGACAAGTGTCTAGAAATGTTTGAAAGGATAGGAGGTTAAGAAGGTTTTGGAATCTAAATAGGCAGTTTAGTTACAAATTTTGGTTTGTGTCTTTGTTTTGCCTGTTGTTATCAAGGAAGGCATTTAGGGCTTTGTTGTGGCTTGACCAAGTTCATAATTAAGCTTGATAGTTTATGATTTTTGAGTAAAACAACGCCTATATAGTTGGTTCTAGTCTTTGTCTTTCTCCTTGAATTTCAAGCACTTCCTGATCCTATTGTCCAAATGGGTTTCAAGCACTTCCCGATTTGAGTAAATTATATTATTTACAAATAACTAATTTCTAATTCAATGTATTATTTACTAACTACAAAGTAAATATGTTAAGCATATTTCATAGTTAGGTTATCTTATTTAATAAGTTAATATAAAATTATTTATTTTTTATACATTTAATTATTTCTTTACTAGTTTTTATACTAATTATTACATATTTAAATTACATTTTTAATTTAGTAGTGTTTATATTAATTATTACATATTTATATTTAATTATTTATTTAAACAATAAATACTTGATATGAGATAGCCCAACAGACCTAACTGAATGGTATCAATCTAGGAATTACGTGTGAAGTATTTTGCCAGGCACCATTTCATCTTGAAGGCCCAATCATGTCATCGACCTAGTCGATCTTTCACTATGCAATGTTGGTCTCACCTAATCTGGGTGCTTTGGACGAAGGTCGAACTCAATTAGTCGATGGTCCCAACAAGAGCTGCCCTCTAGTGCAACTGGAGCTTGCTCTATGGTTAACTTGTTGACTAGGAAGGTTGACTTACGGCAAAATCCTTCATTACCACTTTTAATGTTCTGATAGATGGCATGCCTTCACATTAATGTCGTATGCCACTCTAGTGCTGCCTCTACTGCCACCCCTAACAGGAGGTGTACCACTAGTGTACTATTTTGCCTCTGAAGCGAGACATGAAGCTACTTGGAATAGTATAGAAATGGGAGATGACCTAAAGCTCCCTATGTAAAGACAAGAGCCCTTCATACATGTTGAAGGCATCTCGGATATATCTCCTATTTGGAGAAAGCTACAAATACCCCATTGCCAACCTTTCCCGAAATATGTCATTTTTCACTAAAAGCTTTCACCTTACTACTCATCTTATCTAGTTGTTCTTATACTAACTTGAGCGTCGGAGTGCCATAGTCGAGGGCACCTTAACTAGCCTGACATTTGCTTGTAATCACAGATCTTAGCCTAAGTGTCTTTAGAGTTGGACCACTCAATCAGGTAGATTGATTTACCTAAAGCTCCAACCTAATCCAGCAAAACACAACTTTCACCCTTATCATTTGGCGCTGTTTGTGGGAAAATTGAAACTTTGATTGAAAAATGGTAAACACTAGGTGATGTGCCTCAGAGAGGAAGGAGAATAGGAGGACCAGGCTTAGTACCCCACCTAAGCTGGTGGTCACCTTGACCATGGCCCAGCTAATGCAACTGATAAGTGAAAAGATATCTACTCAAATCTTTACT
Organism: Jacaranda copaia; assembly: GCA_014898725.1. Classification (NCBI taxonomy): domain Eukaryota; kingdom Viridiplantae; phylum Streptophyta; class Magnoliopsida; order Lamiales; family Bignoniaceae; genus Jacaranda; species Jacaranda copaia. The sequence continues at coordinate 133,284 of JACGDI010005329.1, read as the reverse complement.
CAGCTATCCACTACCCTGAACCAATATCTAGCCCTCCAACACCCATTGCAAGCCCCACTTTGCAACCCTAACCTCCTGAAGAGAGATCATATAAGAAGAGCTGCAGTCGACTAGAATCCAGGTGACCGACAGCGAGGCGTGAGGTCTACTTCAGATACCTCCCCAGAGAAGAGACTCAACCAAACCCCCAGGAAGAAATTTCTGATTTTGTTAATCATTGCGCTAAGCCCATTCAAGTCTCACAGTGCAATAAGGTCGAGCGCTCAAGACCAGACCCTGAGAAAAAGTTGCTGATTCTGTTGATCATTGTGGTCAACCCATTCGAGCCCCATAGAATGATAGGGTCAAGCACTCAAAACCCTAGGTAGATAGAAACATGACCCAGGCAGATTGAGAAGAGTGGGAGAAAGTGTCCCACTAAGTTCAGCAGTTGAACAAGCATCTAAAGAAGATCTGAAGGAGGAATACTAAAAGAAACCCCACCATGATGGTCCCCTGAGGTTCCATTAGGAGAAGGGGTCACTATTAGTCTAGAAAATAATAAATGAATGCATCGCTGTTGATGTTAAAGTTCCAATCAAACTCCTATGGTATGATAGCTCGTTGGATCCTAACAAGCACCTCATGTAATTCGAGCACATGATACAACTACATTGCCACAATAAATATATCCATGCTAAGATGCTGATGAACACTTTCCAAGGTATTATGCTTGATTGGTTTGTAACGTTTAAGCTGGTGTTGATTTACTCATATGACCAACTGTGCGATAAATTCTTGCACTAGTTCATGAGTCGGAAGAAGGTGAAGCTCCCCTACACTCACTTACATACTATCAAGCAGAATGAAGGAGAGTTCCTACATAATTTCTTCACTAGGTTCAACATAGAGGTGTTGAAAATTGACAACCTGAGAATCAAGTTTTTGATCGATGTGCTTTTATTGGACTTTAGACATAAGAAATATGCTAATACCTTGGTACAAGAGCAAACTCGATAGATAGATGAGCTACTCAATCTAGAAAAAAGATACATGATCCAGGAGGAGATGAATAAGCTCAAATTTGATAATCCTGGTTGACAAGAAGAAAAATAAAGAGAGAGACAACTGTTAGTAGAAAATGGGTTGTTGATCTCCTATCAAATGCTTCCATGATTATACCCTGCTCATCTCCCGAGGAAGGGGGTATTATTTGTGATTCAACATGACAACCTCTTAAAATAGCCCAAGAAGCTAACTAAAACTGAGGCCATGAGGAAGTTAAAGAAATATTCCCATTTCTACAAACAAAGAGGCCATGGTACTGAAGATTGCTTCAATTTGCATGATGAAATAGAGAAGTTGATTCAGCAAGGCCATCTAAAGAAGTATGTAGATGAAAGTGCCCAACCAGAAGTGGGCAAGACTAACTAGACTTCTCTAGAGAAAGGTCGGTTAACTCGAGGAAAGAAGATAAAGGAAAAAAACTTGCCCAAGACCCCTACCCATCTATTTGAGGGCTCATCGAGATGATCGCTAATGGTCTCACCAAGTGGGACTTCAAGTTCGCCAAGAGACAGATTTAGAGGAGACTTAAATCGACTAAGTCTATTATGATCAAAACGATTTTCCAACTCTCCACTAGTGCAGAGCCTATTTCTTTCACTAATGTTAACCTCTCCTATCTCGAGAACAAGGCAGTCGATCACAAACTGACTGTCCCATGGTAGTATTTATTGAGATCACCAATTTTGAAGCAAGAAAGGTCCTGATTGATAATAGTAGTTCTACTAACATCATATTCTTGTCAACCCTGAATAGAATGAATTTAGGGTAGCTAAAATTGAGCCCGTTCGCACACCCTTGGTTAGCTTTGGGGGTCATCCTAGAGTGTTCCATCAACCTATCTATATCATTTGGCAAAGCTCTTCGTAGGAGAACTCTTATGATCAATTATTTAGTTGTCGATGCCCTATTCGCCTACAATGTCATAATAGGGTGACCAACTTTGAATGATTTTCGAGCCATCATTTCATCCTACCATATGAAAATTAAATTTTTGACCCCAACGGGTACGAGCGAGCTCTTGTGCAACATCAAGGAGGTATGGAGTTGCTACACTATTTTGATTGAGCCCACTAAGTAAAAGAGCTGACCACAACTAAAACTCTTGAGGGATACTTTTGTAGCAAAATCGATAAGGGACAGACAAGTAAGAAAATAAAACTGCAAGACACTAGAGTTAAGCCTATCGGGGAGTTTAAAATAATCGAACTAGAACTTGGAAACTCTGACAAGACTACCATGATTAGAAGTGACATAGGCCACTACATAAAGTGTCTTATAGTCAATTTCATATATAGAAACATCGACGTATTTACCTGGGAGACATCCTACCTCAAAGAAATCGACCCCAAAATCATCATCCACCGCTTCAACATGGACATCTCATACAAACTAGTCAAGTAAAAGATGAGGATTTTCAATGCAAAAAGGTGTTAGATCATCAAGGAAGAGATCAACAAACTCTTGAATACATGATATATTATAGAATAAGGGGAAATGCCATATGTGTAATGACTTTACTAATTTGAATAAAACTTGCCCTAAAGATCTTTATCCCTTGCATTGTATAGATTTACTAGTTGATTCTACTGTTAGTTGCGAATTGTTAAGTATGATGGATGCTTTACAAAGCTATTACTAAATATTCATGACATCTGAAGATAGGGATAAGACCTCTTTCGTAGTCCCCAATGGGGTTTATTGTTTCTTGATAGCTCAAGAATGCAACAACTTATCAGTGACTAGTCAACTTTATGTTCAAGAATGAAATTGAAAAGTTTATGGAGGTTTATGTTGATAATAGGATTGTCAAGATAAAGAGTGCCAAGGAGCTGTTCAGGACAGTCCTACTTTATCAACCAAAAAATTACTTTGGTGGGATGGTAAAAATTGAGCGGCGTTGACCATGCCATCGCAAATCTCGAAGGCAAAGTCGTTTGCAAAATCAAACTCCTTTGCTACCATGGCCAGCTTACTCACTACCTTGGCCTCCTTTCTCTATGCCTCAATCGAGGATTTGACCAGGGCATTCTTTGCCATTTTCTCTTCAACAATCGCCTCATCGAGCTTGGGGTACATTAGCAGCTATTTGTCCAGAATTAAAGAAATATTGCCATTTTCACAAGCAAAGAGGCTATAATACTAAAGACTACTTCAATTTACATGATAAAATTGAGATATTGATTTGACAAGGCCATCTGAAGAAGTATGTAGATAAAAGTGCCTGGCCAAAAGTAGGCAAGACCAACTAGACTCCCCATAGAGAAAGGTCAGTTTGCCCAAAAAGAGAAGACAAAGAGAAGAAGCTCGAAACACCAAGCAAAGCATAAACTGTTGCATGGCCTCTCGTCTCATGAGTGGAAGCTTCTTATAAAATTCTACTTTGGCATCTTGAAAAGTTGAATTGTACCCCATCGTTCGACCAAAGTCACAGCCATGCTACGCATCTAGTTTAGCTTGGTGCAACAGATCATCCACCTGACTCTTCTCTGTGATAAAAAGCACCAGCTGGTTATCTTTCATCACAAGTTGATTATGGAGGTCCTCGACCTCCTTTGTTAATTGCTCGACCATAGCTTAAGAAGACTCAAGCTATGCCTTTAGCATATCTATATCCCCCCTCTTGTAGTTGCTCGCGGTTAGCTAGAGCAAGCTTCAACCTCCTATAGAAATGGTAGCCTAGCTAGCTCACCTAAAAGATAAAAATTTTACATGAGTAAACTGTGCTCGACTAGCAAATGACATTCAATGAAACAAGTGAATCAACCATACACTTACCATATTTGTGTGGTATGCTAAAACTCTTACTATAGTATCCTAACTAAAATCTATGAACTTCCTCTGGTCAGACCTAAATAGGCCAGCCATCATCACTTTTAGCGGAGCAGCCCTAGTCAACCCTGTTAACACCATCGAAAGCAAATTGTGCACGGCCATGGATGGCTCCATTCCAAATTAAGGAGACAACAACTTTGGTAGTTGGAACAGCACATCATTCTCACATCGCCCAAATAGGTTGTAACCCGAAGACTAACCCAACCCTGCAATTTTTCCCTTGCCCCTCCTAATCACATCTCTCTTTTGAGCAAGACCTCTCTGCTCGATCATTTACCTTTTACCCTAACCAATGGGGCTACTACCTGTTGTAGCCACAGGTTAAGCAGACAATGCAAATGGAGATGGTTGTATGGGTTGGGGTAATGGGGCCATAACATGAGTCATTTTTCATCAAGCTACCATAGCCTAATGGCGCTCTTCATTCCTCTGTGCTCAAGATAAAGCTTTTTGGCTTGCATAATTCATGGTCTCTTCATGATCAGCCAATATATAAGCTAATAGAAAAAATGAACAATCAAAACCAAGCACAAAGATGCATGAAAATAAACAAACTCACAAAATCAATAAAGCTTTCTACCTAGTAGATCATTTATTGGTAAGTCCAGTTGGGCCAGCGACAAGCCAACCAATACCAAACTTCGTTCCTTGATAAACACTGAAGCCTCTATTTGGCCAAACTCAACTAAATCTCAAACGAAAGTATTAGGCTAAGTTGGAGTTGAAATGCCTAGCATTTTGACGTGACCTATCCATTACCCCCTCAGAATATTGAATGCCCCAAGCCCTCAAACACACAAAAAGTATTTTTTCCACTCTTGGCTATAGAAGAAAGATAGTATGGCCAAAAACTTTCAATGAGGTTGAGAAATAAGGTAATAGAAGCTCAATTCATCGGTGCTACCCAACTTCCAGAACATTGAAAGGTGGAAGATTGGAGAAGTTTGCAAAGTAGACTGGTTGGTCGAATAAATGCATTAGGACTATGAAACTGTATATGGTTGAGAAATAATTTGGTAGCAACTGTGTTATACAAACGTTTAGACCTATTAGTAGGTCGACTATTATCGGAGTAAGGGAAAACTTAAGACCACACCTAAAAGCTTTCTCAAACACAATAATACATCCCTTGGGAGATTGATGTATCCTGTCTCAAGGACCAGGGGCTATTAACTCATGCTCAGTAGAGATGTTATAGAGCTCCCTAATATGCCCTAGGTCAATATGAGTAATTTTTGATGTTATCTCATTGTAATGGTTGAGGGTAAAAAGTTCACCATAGGACATCGGCACCTCACCCAGGCCAACGTCTTCTTCAGAAGCTGTGTATTCATCACTTGAACTATTAAAGGTCAAGCTATGACTTGAAGATCTACTCAATCAGTTAGCACTACTACCCTTCCCTTGACGCGAAGTTCAATATGACCTAGTAGCCTCACTATCGCTCCCCTGGCTACCCACATTATTGTACACACCCAACATATTCAATGAAAAGCTATGCTTGAAATAAGCTTAAAGGAAAACTTACAAGATCTCAATGAACTCTAAAATGCTGAACAAGGTGTAGAAAGTGCTATAAATAAACAACTCGACCAGACGTAAAGCAGTGAAAGTGAAAAATGAGCATTTTAACCACTCTTATTTATAGGCACTCAGGCACAGAAACCTATATGGCAATAATAATGGTGTAGCCATCGTCTGATGTGCTGTAGCACAATGCAATAAGATCATTAAATGTATTAAACCCTAGTTGATTGTGCAAAACCCTTATCAATTAGACCTCTCCACTTCATAACCTTACTTTCCAATCCTTTTCATTGATTCTCTCGATCAGCATTTGGAAATTGGGAAGACTCATGATATAGGATGACCCAACAGTCCAGCCTAATGGTATCGACCTAAGAATTATGTGTGACGTATTTAGCTAGGCCCATTTCACCTTAAAGGCCTAGTCACGTCATCGACCTGGTTGATCTCTCACTATGTAACACTGGTCTAGCTCGATCTGAGCGCTATGGATGGAGGTCGAACTCAGTTGGTTAATGGTCTTGACCAAAGCTGCCCTCCGGTGCAGTGGGAGCTTGCTCTGTGGTCGACTTACTGTAGAATCCCTTCACTATCGTATTTAATATTCTGATAGATGGCATATCTCCACATTAATGTCGCATGCCACCTTAGTGCTATCTCTACTGCCACCCCTGATAGGAGATGGACCAACAGTGTACTATTCTACCCCTGAAGATGGAGATGAAGCCATTTGGAATAATACAAAAATGGAAGATGATCTAAAGCTCTCTATGTAAGGATAAAAGCCCTTTATACATGTTGAAGGCATCTCAGATATATTACCCATCTAAAGAAAGCTATAAATACCCAATTGCCAGCCTTTCCCTATATATGTTAGTCTTCACTAAAAACCCTCACTTTACTGCTCATCTTATTTAGTTGTTCTCATATTGACTTGAGCATCGAAATGCCATAGTTGAGGGTACCTCATTTAACTTGACGTTTGCTCATAATTGCAAATCTCAACCCAAATATCTTTGGAGTTGGAACACTCGATCAGGGAGGTCATTTTACCCCAAGTTCGAACCCAATCTAGTAAAACACAACTTTCACCTTTATTAATACTAATAATTACAAATTCAATAAAATATAAACAATAATTTGTTAACTCATATATTTACTAGTAAATATATTATTAATTAAAATCTTATTAAAATATTATTTAAATTACTAAATATATTAATGATTACACCCTAATTAAAAAACTATCAAAATTATTTTAAATTTTACTTAATTAATTACTGTTAATATTTGATGCGGCTAAAAGTCGCGTATAGTAAAATGATAGTGTTTGGGATAGATTTGACCAGGGAGGTTGAGTACTCAAAGCTATATATATCTCGCGGTCTGAGATCTGCAACCACAGCACACATAAAACTAGCTGAGGTGCCCCTGGCTAAGGCACTTCGACGCTCAAGTTAGTTCTGGTCGAGATGTAGAGATCGAACAAAATACTGAAAGTATATAAGGCTTATAGCGTTTTAGGCATTACCTTGAGCGTGGTTGAATCTGAAGTATTTATAGCCTTCTCCAAGCGTGATTTAACCATAGTGCCCTTATCAAGTGTACTGGCTTTTGTCTTCGCTAGGGGGTTGATGGTCATTCCATGTCCAAATGCTAGTACTGTTCCAAGTAGCTGGAGCTCCTATTTTCTTGGATGAACAGTACCTCTAGAGGTGCCTCTTTGCCGAAGGTAGTGGCAGGGTTGACAGAGTTGGTGGTAGGGTTGGTGACAGCGACTGTACTGGTTGTCACACGTCATTAATACGAAAACATGCTGCTTGTCAGACTAATAAATACAGCGGAGATTTGAGTCAACATCGGAGTAGGTATTGAGTTCGATACATGTCGATCAAACTTGACTGTTAGAACATCTGGAGTGGTCCTGAGGTTGATGAGGGTCGACCATGGACCCTGCCAAGTGAGGTCGATACTAATCGACCAAACAGACTTGATATTGAGCCTCCTAGGCTATCTCACTTGATGTTAGGCTTGTTGGGCCTACTGGGTTATCCCATATCATGAGTCCCCCCAACTCACGGTTCTGATCTAGCTTGTTGATGAGAAGGAGCATAGAGTTTACATTTAATTATGGCAGTTACCATGCTCGACTAAGGTTTTTGAATCCTCGATCCAAGTTTTTAAACTGCTGACCAGGGTTTGAAGTGGTTTCTCTGCATTTAATGTGGCTATTAGTGCACAAAATACAAAGCGTACTAGGGGCAAGCTACCATCATAGTTACTCGAATTTTTGTGTACGAACGCCTATAAATAGTAAGTCAACCGACTCCATTTATACTTTTGCTGTCTAAACTTTTGGCCGAATTGCTATCTTTGAAGCCCTTCAAGCTCTTATGTGCTTTGCTTTTCTGAGATTTTCATTGTAAGTACATTTGTTGTTCTTGTTCTTTTCTACCTTTCATTTATAGAAGCATGTCTACCAGTCCCGATTCTGATAACACTAGGTCAGAGAATATGGCCCATGAGGGGGAGACTAGGGCAAAGAGTATATTTGTGTCATCTTGTAGGAGTGAATCAAGTTCATCCACGAGCAAAAGCTCTAGCTCGAGCGATGTTAGGGTTGTTTCGGAGGGAAAGCTGACCTTATTTATGTGTATGTAACCCGGGACTGATTATTTACCCACAACCATTACACCAAAATAGCCTCTAAAATAATTGCTACAGACTTAGTCCGTATAAGGGTAGCATACCACATTTCCAATGAGTATGAACTGGGAGCGCCAGGGACCTGGGGTAAGATGCATCGACCTCCCCATGGGTTTATAATTGTGTTTGAGAAGGGGTTAAAATGCGTCCTTAGATTTTCGCTCGCTCAACCTATAGTCGATCTCTTACCATGACTAAAAGTCTGCATCACCTAATTACTCCCAAACTGTTTTGCCATACTGTACAATTTCACCGTGCTAATGCACCTATACAACTAGCCTGCATTCTTTGCCAATTTTTTAAATTTATTCCACCTACCCAGTCCCAAAAGTTGGGCAACAACAAAGAGTCTGGTTTCTATTACCTGACTGCTCGACCGTGGTAGAAATTTTTGGTATTCCCCACCTCCTCTTACGGGCAAGAGTGGAAAAACCCTTCTTTTATATTCAGGGGTCGAAGGTTCTTACCATTCCAAAGGACTAGTGGAGAGGGCCTATAAAGATGCCCAAAAACCAAACACCTAGCTGGCCCAACACCTTCATCCAAGATTTGGTCGCATTTGGGCAAATGGAGGCCTCAATTATGATCGAAGAGAGGTGTTTGGTTCTAGCTGGCCTATCACCCGCCTAACTTGACCTACCTGTGGACGATCAACTAGATAGAAACTTTACATTGATTGTTTTGATTGAACACTAATCTTTCTGCTCGATTATGATGTTTGCTTAATTTATTTGCCCATGCAAATTGCGATAAAAATAATGGTCTGCAATTGCAATGAATCCCAGGTCCGAGCACTGAGGGCCAAGGTACACCATTGAGCTGTTGCTATTTGACAAAAAGATGCTGCTAAGCAAGCAGGTTCAATGAGGTCGACATTTGCACCGCCCCCACCATAAATCGAGCAGGCTCCTAAAACCCAATTTGCTTGTTGAGAGGAGCCTGAACATAGCAATCCCATAGGTCAGGGCAAGAGGCAATGGTCAATAGGGAGGTTCGGCACCAAAAAAGGCTGCTGGGGGCAATGGGAAATAGAAGGCTATAACAGGTTATAGCCTATTTAGCAAACTAGGTGACGGTTTGCTGTTTTGGCTTCCTCAGCTATCTCCTCTGCAATTCGCCACTGATCAAGACCAAGAGGTAATCAACTTGACCTCTATCATCTAAGAAGGGCCAACGGGTGCCAAAGCTCTAAAGTGGATGACCTTAGGGCTTTTTGTGAACAACCAGCAGAAGTTGATGAACCTCAGTTAGCTCAGGACAATGAAGGCAATGTCCTACTACTATAATGTGGTAAGTATGAGATTGATAGGCTCGACCACAATTTTTCTCTTATGCACACATTAGTTTGAAAATGACATTGCTGTGTTTTAGACAAGATAGTTGGGCTGCAACATGTACTGACAATTCGAGATGGCACTGGCTACTAAGGAGGAGTTGGAGGCGGGAGGAGAGATAGAAATACTGAAGGTACAACTCGAGTCCTCCTAGCTCCAGGTCAAGCAGTTGAATAAGAAGGTAGCCGACCTCCAATAATAGCTCGACTCAAAGGATCAACAATTAGTCTAGGCCATCGAGGACTAAAGCTGAATGGATAATATTATAAAGAAGGCCCATCTCAATTATAGGTGAGCTTCAGTTCTAGTTAGGTCCAAGGTTATGCAGAGGCGACCAGCCAAGCCCAAGAGGCCTTTCTCCGACATCTACCTACAGTGCAATGTGAAGCTGTTGAGTAGTTCGTGGTGAGCATCGCCTTTCAAGATGCTAGCGCAGTTGTATCACTTGACAATGCTCACGAAGCATATCACAGGGCCATCAAATAGCTCGAGCACTTTGGTTATGCTTTTCGAGCTAAGGATAGGAGCTGAATGAGCCTCATGCTGAATGAGAGACTGGAGCCTTATCTTGAGCCAGAGGAAGGCGGCGTCGAACAAGCCCTAAAGGGCAGACCTACTGTTGCTGCACCTGATGTGCCACTGTCTAAGGCACAAAAGAAGAAGGTCGAGATTGATACCAGGCTAGAGCAAATATCTGCTGAGTTTGAGTTCGCGGAAGACCTCATGGCCCAAATGAAGGATGAAAAGGTCGACCTAGCGTAGTACATGCTGTGGTCGACTAACTTTACGGGCGACCTCTTGGGACCTTCTGAACCTCTACAGGTAGTCTCTCTACTCATCTGTGCGGCACCCGAACCAAACTTAGACTGGGTTGAAGGCTAGCAAGAGGAGCTGGGCCAGAACTAAACCAGCATTTTCTGTCTTTTTTTTATTTTTTTATTTTTTTTTGTAACCTGCCAGAGAATTAAGAATAAAGGCATATTTTCCCTTTCATTTCCATCCTATTATGTCATACATAGCCTTTGAATTTTTTTGTGATAATGTGGAAAATATTTGATTACCTGTTGCGTAGTAATTGTATTGTACAACTGTGTCGTCGATTGCTTCATATTCCTGATTGACTATTTATTCGACCCTTGAAGTTAATTGCCCATTAAAAAGGAGTCACATCCTTTGCCAACTATGGGGTCAACAAAAATTAGATGGTTGACTAGAAAAACTCATTCGTCTGCGTAGAGGTCGACGACGGGGTCGACTAGAGACCCAGGTGGTCAGGAGCTATTCAGGTGGCAGCAAGAGCCTGCTTGGTTGTTGACTACGGGGTCGACTAAAAACTTGAATGGTCAGGAGCCATTTAGGTGGCAGAAAAGGGCTGCTTAGTCGTCGACTAGAATTATTAAAAATAACAATCAAGCCAATAAAATTACAATTTTATTCAAGCCAAAGGGCTGCAAGGATAAATGCCATACAATTTTAAATATAAAACTTCCTGAGATTGATGGTGTTCCAAGGGTGGGGGAGTTCCTCTCCTTGCATGTTGGCCAGCCTATAGGCATTGTGTTTTGCTACTTTGATAACAGAGTATAGCCCTTCCCACTTTGGTTCGAGCTTGTCCATATTCTTGGAAACCTCCACCTTCTTAAGGACAAGATCTTCAACGTTGAAACAATGCTCTTTGATCTTTTTATTATAATTCTGGGTCATCTTCAATCTGTAGCACTACATAGTATTATAAGCCTCCTATCGACACTCGTTGATAGTTTTAAGATCCAGCTTCCTTTCCGACGTATTTTTTAGTAGGTGGAAATGAATGACCCAAGTAGTATGTTGGATCAATTCTGAAGGTATGACTGCTTTCGACCTATAAATTAGGTTGTAAGGGGTATGACCGGTGGTTGTTTGGGGAGTTATCCTATAAGCCCATAGCACGCTGGGCAGGTCATCTGCCCAGTTCGCCCTGGTGTCCTAAATTCTAGCCTTCAATTGGTCGAGGACAATCCGGTTGGTCATCTTGGTCTGACCATTTGATTAAGGATTACCCACTAACGTAAAATATTATGCAATCCCCAAGGCCTCGCACCAACCTCTTGTACTCTTACTCTGTAACTGAGTGCCATTATCTGAAATAAGTACCTTGGACAGGCCAAAATGGCAAATGATATTTTTCCATATAAAACTTTTTATGGCCGTATCCATTATCTTAGGAACAACCTTAGCTTCAACCCACTTGGTGAAATATTCAACCGCTATAATTATAAACTTTTGTTGTCCTGTTGATTTTGGCAAAGAGCCCACTATATCAATTCCCTATTGATCAAATGGCCAGAAAATCTAAACATTAACCATCGGCGCAGCTAGCTGGTGCGGCAGGTTGGAATGGACTTGGCATGATGCACATTTGCGTGTGAAATTCACTGAGTCTTTCAATAATGTTGGCCAAAAATATCCATATCTTATTATTTTGTGGGCAAGGGACCTCCCTCCAGAATGGTTGCCGCGTATGCCTGCATGAACATCTTGTAATACTTCCAATGCTTGATCCTGATCCAAGCATCTCAAGGGGGGTCTGTCGAAGGATCTCTTATATAACTGACTATGTTCATCGAGGGCGAATTTGGAGGCTTAACTGAGATATAGTTTTATTGGGGTTTGCCAAGAAACAATCATCTCCTTAATGGTTGTTATCAGGTTCTCATTAGAGATTGCAATTAACAGCCTATCCAAGACCAAAAATGTGATTTTCTTATCTTTTGTTCCTTTGATGGAGCAAGCAAACTTGGAGAGAGCATCTGCCCGTTCATTCTTAGATCGAGGGACCTGGTTTAGAGTAAATCTTTTGAATGATTGCTGCAACCTCTTTACCTCAGCTCGAACTTCAATTTGCCCATGTTCATCATCTTTATTGTAGATAAGAAGATGACATTCATCGAGCTGTCATTGTCGATCAGAACCTTGCGCACCTCAAAGTTCATAATTTCCATGAAGATGACCATCAGGCAATCTATCTTGTGATCAATATTCCTGCCCTCGAGGTGGGCCAAATCGACATCGATAAATGAAATAGGTTCTACACTCATTGTGAGGTGAAAGGTTGTCTCAACAAGTAAAGCTTTATTAAACTCGAGCCTCCTCTATGTTTATCTTCGAGTGGACTTAGAGTCCTCCTCAGTAGGACCTCCTGCAATCATATCAATCACCCCTTTGATGAGTGGGTGATTTTCCTGAGCAGGTTTTTTTCCTTTATCTTCTCTCCTGGGGCTAATCGATCTTTCTCTACTATGAGTCTGGTCGGTTTTGCCCCCTTCAATCTAAGGGTCCACAGCTATGTATTTTTTGAGGTGGCCCTGCTTGATCAACCTTTCAATCTCATCTTGAAGATTGAAGCAATCATCCATATCATACCCCTTCTGTTTATGGAAGTGGCAGTATTTCTTTGATTTCTTCATGGCT
>JACGDI010005329.1:102459-120288 GCA_014898725.1 Jacaranda copaia | reverse complement strand
TGATCTAATACGCTTGGCCCTATCGCGCTGCGGGGCTCGAATGGGCCGAGGCGCAAAGTTTGTGGACTCTTCTCTCCCTTCACGATAGTCATGCCTAGAGCGTTCGACCTTATCGCACTACATGGCTCGATTAGGTCTGATGTGATCTATCGAGTTCGCTATCTCTTCCCGTATCTTCGGCCATCTCCTTTTTTTTTGCGGGCATCTAGGACTAACCTCGCACCTGGCGAGCAGCTGCTTGGATTCTTGGCAACTACGACTATTCTCAAGAGATCAATTTTTCGGAGGGGATGGCTCCAGAGTTACACTAACGGCGGGAGTGGGCACTATAGTGTGCCTGTTCAAAGCGGTAGATAGTTGGGTTGATATTTAAGCAAAAATCTACTCACTTATCAGTTGCATCAACTGGGGCATGATGAGCGTCACTACCTACTCCTGAAGGGCGCTGGTGCCCGGAGCGTGTGTACCTTGTTGGGGGTTAGGGAGAGGTAGAAAAGTGGACCTCCTGTTCTCTTCCCTTTCGAATACTGCTCTACGTGTGTTTACCATTTTTCTTGCTGCAATCTTAGTAGTTTCCCACAAACAGCGCCAAAATTGATGCGGCTGAAAGTCGCAATAGTGAAAGGGTAGTGTTTGGGATGGATTCGACCAGGGAGGTTGAGTACTCAAAGCTGTATATCTCTCACGGTCTGAGATCTGCAACCATAACACACGGTAAACTAGCCGAGGTGCTCCCGACTAAGGCACTTCGATGCTCAAGTTAGTTCTGATCGAGATATAGAAATTGAACAGAATACTGAAAAGTATATAAGGCTTATAGCGTATTGGGCATTGACTTGAGCTTGGTTGAGTCTGAAGTATTTATAGCCTTTTTTAGACATGATTTGACCATGGTGCCCTTATCAAATGTATTGGCTTTTGTCTTTGCCAAGGGTTTGATGGTCATTCCATCTCCAAATCTCGGTACTGTTCTAAGTAGCTGGATCTCTTGTTTTCCTGAATGAATAGTACCTTTGGAGGCGCCTCTCTACCAAAGGTGGTGGCAGGATTAGCAGAGTTGGTGGCAGCGACTATACCGGTTGTCACATGTCATTAATGAGGAGACATGCTGCCTGTTAGACTAATAAATGCAGTAGAGATCTGAATTAATGCCGGAGTGGATTTTAAGGTCGATACATGTCGACCAAACCTGACTGTTAGAACATCTAGAATAGTCTTGAGGTCGATGCGGATTGATCGCGGACTCTACTAAGTGAGGTTGATACCGGTCGAACAAATAGACTTAATGTTGGGCCTCTTGGGCTATCTCACTTGATGTTGGGCTTGTTGAGCCTATTAGGTTATCCCATATCAATATTATTAATTACAAAATTTTTAAAAAAATATTTAATTAGCAATGTATAACAATACGTTTATCCATTTTTTGCTTAATTATCATTAAACAAAGTTTTATAATTAAATAATATTATTTTCATTTTATAATTTTTATTCATTTCATCAAATTATTATGTCATAATTTCTTAATTATAAATTTTTAAGTTTAAAATTAAATTAATTGCACATCATTTCACCATAATTATATATCAATTATTAAAAAAAATACAAAATATTTATATACATACATCAATTAATCATATATATCTTCACATATATTTATTAAATTTAAAAATATAATTTCATCCTATAAACTCAATAAAAAAATTATTATTTAATATCTTATGCAAAATAATTTCAAACAAATAATTTCATTTTTCGTATATTTTTAAAACAAAATCAAACAATGGACCATTTCTCAAATTTAATTTTCTAAACACCTTTATTCAAAACATTTACCAGAATTCACTTGAAATGCAATCAAATAGAACTTTGACTGTGATAGACGCATAATATAGATATACCGATAAATTATTTCTTAAAAAAGTACTTCTCATAAAAACTAAAACCAAATATACTTGCGACCATATATATATATATATATATATATATTTTTTTTTTTTGGACAGGAAAATGCTGAATTCCCAAATTTGCCCCAAATCCACCGGATTCTGATATCTAACCCATATCCGACCCGTTAACCATTAAACCCCTTCGAAGCGGACCTCGCATCAACAGCATTTACTCACTAACACCCCCCACCCCCGCGGCACCCCACAGCGCTAAGCCCTCAATCCGTACGTAGCGTCTTCGTTCTCCAACCTTTTCACTAGTCCAATAAGTATTTCAATTCCCTGGAAAAGAATTTGTTCGAATTTTTTCCCCGAGAAAATCATGCCGGACGTGCATTCCCTCGTGAATGAATTCGTAATCAAGCTAAAGAAACGGTAAAAGTATTCTGAAGAATCGAATTTGAATGGTTCTTTTGATGGCATGCGTTTGTTTTGTTTAATTTGTAGTTCGGTTTGAATGTAATGATATTTGCAGTAAAATAGAGGGGTCGAAAGCGACGGCGAAGTTGACGGCGGAATTGCTTCGTTCATTTATATCTCAGCAGAGGCTGCCCCACAGTAACCAGGCGGGGGCTCTCATTGACGCCGTTAAAGCTGTCGGAGAGAAGCTCATAGCTGCTAATCCTGTTGGTACGTTTACTCTTCATCCCGACATTTTTCTTTGTCTGATTGGTGAAATAAAATCCTTTTGCTACTTGATATTTTTATCACTTGAATTCTTGTTTTTGTTTTCCTTTTCCTTATTTTTTGCAATTATGTTATTGAGCCCCATTTCGGTGCAATTACTTGTGTTTTAGATATTGGAGGAATTTACTTAAAATAGGTTCCTGGGAAAGCATGTTTTTCTTAGAACTTCTTATTGTAGTACTTATGTATATTTTTGGAATGACTTCCATGCTACAAGAAAGATGATGTGCATATTTGGAATTGTCTAAACTTAGTTGATTAATAACGAGTGGGAAAAGCTTGGTTTTTGTTCCCCTTTATATAGGAAACATTGTTGGAAATTTGAGCAGCACAGGGATATCTATGTTCGGCAGGGTGATAACTAAGAGAATTAATAATACAAAGTAATTCACAATGGAAAAGCACTTTCTTCCTATCTTCAGTGAATAAAACTGATCTTGTGATGCCTGCTGAAAATAAAACTTTATGAGAATTACAAAGGCTTGATTAAACAAGAATACGTTGGGATGATTTGAAAACTAGAAGAAATTATGCAGATATAACCAAACAACAAGGATTCTAGGATGCTTCGTGGCTTCAGAGAATGAGTTTGATAACAATGAAATCAAAGCTATGAAATATTAGTTTTGTAAAATACTAATTATAGCAGCTTCCTACCATGAGTTGGGTGCCGGATGTCACTTCTGGTTTGATTTCCTTGCTCGTCAAATAGGCTTTATCACTGTTTTTGTTTTTGTTTTTGCTTAAACAAATTCATCATTGTTTGGTTGCTGTGATCGCATAGCTTCCCTGTGTGCATAAATTTGCCTTTGGGTGTTTGAATTTATGCCACTTGTAATATTGATGCAATTGATTCAGTAGCTTAAAACTTTCATTTTTATGATTAGCAATCAAACTTTTAAGATCACAATTGTATTCTTTGCTAAGTAGATGAATTACTGAGTTGCTTATATCATAGGGCACTCAATTATGCTAACTTGACTAATACACTTGGATACAATAGCATCCATTGTCTCACTTGACAATTCAATATGTAATCCAGATTGATCCACTAATGAAAATTGTCTTTCTTAATAATGAAGTGCGTACATCTTTAATAATTAACATTTCATATTTTGGAATATCAAATTACTAAGAAAATATTGGAATAGCATAACCATATGAAAGTATGCAGCTAAAAATATATAAATTTATCCCATGGTAACAATTAACCTACCATTTCTAGAACATGCAACAACACTACTTCAACCATTTATAAAATTCGTAATACACATCCTAGTCTACAAATAAGCTGATTTGCAGCCACCACAATCCTAAGAAATTGTGACCAAATTAGGCACAATTTAGATGTTTGGTCATTGAGTGTCTCCAGTAGATAGAGGGTAATATGATTGCCATATTAATTCATAATGCTCTATCCCTAGCTTGCATAAGCCAGTCATGAACTTTGTTCTTTATTCTAACGTACAAAGTGAGTGTAAGGAGCTGAACTTTGTTACATTGATCATCCACTTCAACCTGAAAATGAAGATCATAATTAAAATGAATATGAACAACTTAAAAATGCAGCCAACCATTGAGCATACAATTCATAGGACTAGCAGTGAGCAACTTATTGAGAAATTGTGAGGAACACCATCACGTTCTCCCACAAATAGAATTAACTCTTAATGTCTCAAATTCTAAAAGGGAAAGACATTAATGATGTAAACAATAAGCATCCAGACAAAATAATACTCATGTATTCCTCTCGATTAGCCAAAACATGTTGAAAGATACATGTTGCCTATCCTAGCAAGTATTTCATCTGCATCATTTAATATCTAAGTCGCAAGACCCTATTTGGGACAAGAAATTCTATTTTATGGAAAGCAGAGTAGTTTCTATGTTATAACTTATAATTGCTTAAATTAAATATAGAAAGCAAATGTGCAATGTAAGGAGTTTAGAGCTGATAGAATTAGGTATTTTGTTAACAGTTTGGCACTTGTGAACATAACAGCCCAGAATGTCGATGAGTGTAACACATTTATTTTGTTAAATGTGCAATAAGCGGGCAGCAATTAAATGCAGCATAATCAAAACCCTGAGACTAATTAATATACATTAAAATAATTAGATTACTTGTTGTATTGTGACTGAGGATATAAACTTTCATCACCCCTTAGCTGGTCATACTCCCATCTATCATATTACTTTCTACATGTTATAAAACTGAAAATTAAAATAGAATTTAAATGAAAAAGAATGTAAACATGTAATAATTAATTGTTAAACCTAGAAATTTCCTTATCTGATGCATATATTTTTGCTGTTGTAGTCGAAAAGCATTGAGTTTCCTTTCTATATACTCAAAGTGCGAAATTTTAAACTCAATATTCCTATTTTTTTATCCTCAATACTATCCAAAAATATATTGCGCTATTGCATTTAACTATTTTTAAGTATTTAATTTCTCAGTTACTATTTTATGCACCCAAAGTTTGAAATTTCAAACTCAATAACCCAATATATGTACTCCCAAAAGAATCCATATTTTATACTAAAAAATGCACTATGCTTCCTTAAGAGTAACACTATCTAAATACTCCGAATCTAAATTCTCATTTTCTTGACACTAAAGATAAAAATAGTGAAAATCAAATCAGATTTATTCTCAGCAACTCTAAGTAGTACTAAAACCACAAACTTCATAACTGTTGGAAATAAGCTCCACTTTAAATAAGATTGATCATTAGAAACAAACCCACTAATCTACTTTGCCTTAAATAGTTCTGAGAAGCATTACTCTTAACTGCAAAGTGTGTATTAAGAAGCATGGTTCGAAACAACAAATTAGCTACTCAGGTATTGACTAGCAATTTGAGAATTTGAAGATTGCTGTAAATAGAGAATTGTTGTTTAATGTGAGTGAACAAGGTTAATGTTCATCGAGAAACTAATGAAATTTGGCGGCTGGTGTGATATGAAGAAAGAGAAGAAGAAGAGAGTTGAGCACACATGGAAAGAAACTCTGAGTGGGCCAAGTGCAACTATGAAGTCGGGAACATCTCTAGAAAAATTACTGTAAAAGGAAATAAAGAGAAATGTATAACTTCAACAATTAAAAAGGGAAACAACATTTACTTTCAGTTTAACAACAAGAAAATCATCTTTGGAGTCCATATTAATCATCACTTACAGCAGAGTGGAGGATCAAAATATAAAATCCAAACAGTAGAAACTAACTAATTGTGCACAACTGGAAAATAGTGTTTGGCATCTTTACCTCAATCTGGCAATTGTCCAGCCCTAAATAAGGCGAATTCCGAAAGCTTTGCTCTTAGATTAATACTATCACTGCTATGTGGTCTGAGAAAGATAAGGTGAGGTCAAAAATCAATTGCACATTACACAAAGTACTTAAATGAAGCCTTACCTATTATCGTGGATTCACTTAGATGTATTGCTAATTCGACTGAATTTTTTTGCATCATAAATTGGATGCATTACCTTCACCACTACCTTGCTATAGGAATTGTGATGATTAGGAATTCAGTGAAAATATTATACAAATTTACATAGATAAGATTTAAGGAAAGTGAAAATTCAAAGAAAAATACATAAAGAAGAATAACATGGTAAAGGATAAATATTCATAGAATCGATGAATTAGTTGAGGCCCTTTAGTACCTAAAAATTTTATCCCACCCAATAAAATATTCAATGTATGTAATTGAAATATAAAAAGTCGGTGTAGTGTCACAAACTGTCATTTGTGAGTAAAAACCCTGTTCCCCCTTTTTTTTATTCATAAACATAGTATCGGGGTAGACTGCAGCATTGAGGTACATGTAGTCTTCCTTGCTGGAGTGCTTTGATTGTGGTTTTGGTTTAATAGCCTCAGCTAATAATTCATAGTGAGTTAATTAGTACGTACTTTCGTGTCTTTTTACAATATCTAACCGTAATATCTGAATGAGTATTTATGCCAGATAACTATGACTTACTTGTGCCGGATAATTATGATTATTTGGGCTTCAAATGTTCAAATAGTGTTGTAATCCACAAGTGTTACCATGAGAATATACAAACTGCCCTAGAAGCCTATCATAGATGCTTGTCTTTCAATGCCTGTAGATTTACTGTTGCTTGTGGATTACTTGGAAGCTGGAAGCTGGAAGCTGTATTGGACATTTCAATTGTTAAGCAAGTCTCTTTCACTTCTGAATGATTTCAGTTTTAATATTCTGATGCTGCATGAGTTTGGTTTCAGAGTTGGCTGTTGGCAATGTCTTAAGGCGTGTTCTACATATCATACGTGAGGAAGATCTTTCTCTAACTACTGCTGCTGTTGGCGGGTTAAGTTTGGCAGCTGAGAGTGATGATGAAAACGATACTGAGCAAGATGATCATCCAGTTCTTTCAGCTACTGCAGTGGCTGCCGCTGCGAGAAATGCTTTGAGGCCGCCTTCACTGCAGACTCTCCTTGAGGACATACCTCACTCAGCAGTTGCTCCTCACACCTCTTCTTCAGGGGGTGATTCTGAAGGGAAAAGCAAATGTATGTTCTCCAAATCTCATTGTATATAATAATCAACAATCAGTTGCAAGTATGTGATCAATGTGAAACTTTTGTGTGAACATAGAATGTGTCCTTTTCTTGTCCAGATATATTTGACTGGTGAATAGTTGGGGAGGCAAAGAAAAGCTTAAGTTTGGGTTAAATGAAGCATACTACATGTAATGCATTCAATACTATTACTTTCTAAGTTGATCTTTATTGTCTCTTCCGTTCAGCTGCTGATAAAAATTCGGTTACTCGGAAACTGAAGCACAATGTCATTGAAGCAGTTAATGAACTCATTCAAGAAATTTCAACTTGCCATGAACAGATTGCTGAACAAGCAGTGGAACACATACATCACAAGTACACACTCACATCCCTGTGTTGTTAATTTGTTTATCTGCACATTAATCATTGTTTATCTGTGCATTAATCATTTTCATGTGCTTGTGTAATTCATTGAGGCAGATATCTTTATGATGCCTTTTGGTGCTTCAGTTTGGCTGTGTAAACTAAGTTTAGTTTTCGTGCATTATTAATATAAAATGGACATCCTGAAGATATAGTTTCGATGTACTCTTATGAAAAATTAGCAGTAGGCTCTTCTTGTACTCTGTTCCTAATCTGCACATCCACATAATATGTCATTAAAACTTGGCTCTACCTGTACTTTTTGGGTAGAGTGTTCTAAAAATTTGCATTGGTATGAGCTGCTTAGTTTTGGATTCTTTGGTATATATGAAAAAGTTAAGCTCTTGAGACTTGGGGAAGAATTTTTCTTTCTATTCCTTGGTTGTCTAGGTTAATTGAACCTAAATTAAGTTAGGATACTAGAAGTTATTAGATTAGATGGGTGGTTCCATTATGCAGCGCTTCAAGGTCCAAATATTGGTCTATGGCACACTTGAGTGCGCCATTTTCTTTCATTCGGAAAGTAAAATAGGGGTAACAAGACACTACATTAAAAAAAAATTTAGGTTCTAATCATGATATGACGTATGAATTTATCTCTTGAAAGCCAAATATCAAAATGTTGTAACTCATAAATCAAAACAAGCACATTTCAAATAGCAATTGCTAAATTTCCAAACGAGGAACCGATGACACCAAGGCTCATATCATTTCATATCAATAATTAGATTGATGCATCAATTTTGTAACTTGTAATTCAAAACTTATCAATTCTTAAATAGTAATTGCTAAATTTTCATATGAGAAACCAATGGCACAAAATCTCTTACCATTTCATGTGCATTATGAGATTAAGCCATTTGATTATCCATTTTTTGTTTCCCAATCCCTTACCGACCTTGTGGACCTATGGAATGCCAAGTCCATCCTAAGCCTTTTACCTACTAATGAAGGTGATGTGATTGGTCATATGTGTAAAATATACCATAACTGCATTTATAATCCGAGGAATATCTAACCACTTCCATTTTCTCCCGAATCTTTATGTTGGTGCATTTAATAGTACGAACTACTGCTAGCACATTTATCTTTTTGTTTCTATCATGTTTCAGTGAGGTGATCTTGACTTTAGGCAGTTCAAGGACTGTGATGGAGTTTCTATGTGCTGCAAAGGAGAAAAAGAGGTCATTCCGCGTTTTTGTTGCCGAGGGTGCTCCAAGGTTGAATGATGAATGACTGTGTGCATGGCAAAAGAAGTTGGGCTCTATGCTGTACAATTACATGAGAGTTTTGCCTCTGCTAATCTTGACTTTCTTTATGCTGTTATTTGTTATATATCAGGTATCAGGGGCATGCTTTTGCCAAAGAACTGGCTTCAAGGGGACTACAAACTACAGTTATCACTGATTCTGCAGTTTTTGCCATGATTTCCCGAGTCAACATGGTATGTCATAGTTGCAGCAAACTTCAGAAAATTCTGTTCTTCTGCCTTTGATATAGAAATGCTTCATTTAAAGGTTATAGTTGGAGCACATGCTGTCATGGCTAATGGTGGGGTTATAGCACCTGTGGGGTTGAATATGGTGGCCCTAGCAGCTCAAAGGCACGCCGTACCTTTTGTTGTACTTGCTGGGGTTCACAAGGTATTCAGTTAAAAGGCTCTATTTCTCTTCATTTATTGTTTTCTTTTTCAAGCTAGCTACATTAATTCGAGTGTTAGTGTTTGTTTTGCCTTGAGAGAGGAAATGAATCTATTTGATCACTAATATTGCCTCATAGTAAGGAGGCAAACACTTATCTACAGATACCACTAAGACATCATCTGCTGATGGTCCAATATACATTTAACGCACCAAGTGCTATCATCCATGAAACCTTTCTGTCCCGAACACTTTTAGATTTCAAGAGAGAACAGTTTTCTCCATTTCCTACTCAAATGGAAGTTACCATGGGTAAAACTTGGTGGAAACATTCGCAAAGTTCCAATAAATAACCCAGAAAAAACAGTTCAGAAAACTGAACTGCCATGGGTATCTGCTCAATGTCTTAAGAACTAACCTATTGCATTTAGAGCACATAGCCACTGCCCTACTGCTCTTTAAACATTTTCTCTATTTCCTACTAAGACGGGAACTACTATGGATGAAACTTGATGGAAACATTCCTAAAGTTCAAAAACAGTTTTAAGAAACTTGACTACCAAAACCCTCTACTCAACGCCTCATAAACTAACTCATTGCACTCTGGGATGCCATAATTATGGAAGTACGAGGAAAATGATACTGACCTTAACTGCATTAAAGATTCTTGCAGAATCAGCAACAATTGGCGTAAGTCTCTTATGTTGAGAATTCTAGCCTGGGTGTTCTGGCCAGCTTTAAAAACTCCTACTTTTATAAGAATAAGACTGGCTATAATTGTATGTTGGTAACCATAAAAATCTTGTCAAATGATCAGCAGCACGCATAATTCTTTTTTCTCAACAAGGAAAGGTTTGCGCATGGGAGGATAGGGATTCAGGCAAGATGCCTTCGTTATTATAGTTGAAGAAAAAGAGAGTATCACTAAGATGACATATCCATGCCCCATGTACTTATATTGAAACTTTCACTCAAAAGCAGCATGAAACTTTGGCTCAGAAGGAAGGGAAAAACTGGAATCAATGACAATGGATATAATGACATCTAAAAACTCAAGCATTTTATCAATCAATAGAGAAAATCAACTGCAATAAAGATGTTGCAGAGATGTAAGAATCTATGCGGAAGCAAGACCTTGCCTTTGATTCCCAAGTCTTTTGAGAAAAAACTTGGAATAGGAAGAGATGTAACACACCATTCACATGATTTCATGAGCAAGAGACTGCAAGAAAACATGAAAAATGATTGACTACTTTGAAGGGATTTTATACCCACGCACGCTGTTCAATTACTAAACAATGTTTCATAGGGAATTTAAGCTTTAGGATTGGCATTATAAATATTTCCATTGGAATTCAAGTAGATTTTATTAGTCTCAGTTTCATGAGTGATCGTATAGGTTTGAAGACATTTTAGTTCTTCAGTTTTCTCCAGATGCAAAATTTATGCCAATAGCTGTTTAATTAGTTTGAATGATTTTGAGAATTGACTGTATCTGCGTTCAACCTTTTTCTGAATATACAAGCAAAAGCATATTGCAAATAAGACTATTTATATATTTGTGAGATATGGCAACTTTACAACTTTGGAGAGGCAAGATATCCTCAAACTCACATATTTAAATAAAGAGCAAGCCAAAACCAAAGAAAAGAATTCCACCTGTATTGCAAATCTGTCCAAGCAGTCCCTTGGAAAGCCAGCAAGGGATTTTTGCCTGTCTTAAGGTCAGAAATCACCCATGCAACTTTTTCATTTCCTCCCAAGCAAAGCAAACCCAGTCTAAACTTCAATTTAGTTTTGATTTGTTTCGAAAGTTATGTTTTTATCTGATTCGGAGAATTGGAAGTACCATTTTAAGTATTCCAAGTCACCTGATATATTGTGTGGTCTACCTTTCCAGCTCAAAGTATTTTCTGCTTATAGTTTATAATTGCTAGTCATGCATATCGAACTCAGTTAATGCCTCTTGGAAATAAGGAGTTAATACTCCTACTTGGAAATCAAGAATTATCTTCACTTGGAGGGCACCATGTTACTTGATTGAACTTTTGCTGACCAAAGGGCAAGTTTGTTTATACTGAGCAAAATAATACATTGGATAGTTAGATCTTTTTTATATTTAATATTATGAACAATAAATCAACTACTTATGTCCAAAAACCCACTTTTAGAAGTTAACTTCAACTTTTCAAGCCTGACAGTGAGCATTATGTTTGCAAGTAAGGAGGATAAGAGATCCAAGTCTGTCTGACAGAATTGTGCCATTGACATGAATTTGGATTTTAATAGTTTTTCATGTTATCAGAATAAACTGTGTGGTCCAATTGTTAAATGAAAAAGTTTCAATAAATGTAGCATAATATGAAAAACTTTAGAGGAGGTCTTTGTAACTTGAACAAACTGTAAGGGAGGTCCTTGTAATTTTGGACAAACCTCAAGGGAGGTTTATGTAATGTATGACAAAAGGGAAAAGCGTTAAGAGTCATTTCATAAGAAAATGTTGTCAAGGGAGGTGGATGTAACTTTGAAAACTTGAGGAGGTCTACCTTCATTTAGACCAAACCTAAGGGGAGGTTGCAATAATTATTCCTTAATCTCTTAATGGGGTATCCTAGAATGAGACATTTCATATGAGCAATTAATTGATCCCTCCATGGATGTTTTCTTTGCTTAGTGTAAACACTAATATTGAGATATTTATTTCGTCATCTAACTCATAGATCTATCATTAGAATAACCAACTTTATGAAATTGCACCCCAAGCCATTGTTATCTCTTTCCTGTACCTACAGCATGCATCCAAATTGGGCCATTTGTATAATTGCAAGTATGTCAAATTAAAGTTTTTCCCTACATAAATCCCTGAATAATTATGGTTGTTTTGGTTTTAAAATGTAGTCCTTTTGCCTTGCTATTTGTCTTTGTTCATAATTTGATGAAGTTTCTACACGTTGCTCTTTAATTTGTTTGCTGTCATTATGCGAAACATATAATGTTGGACTATTAGTTCAGTTGATCACATGTTGGATTATGATCCTTGTGCTTGTAGTTAATTAATGCATGAAGCATTTAGTTAATGGTGGTCTACTTTTCCCTAGAAAAAATGAAGTTTCCTTGTTCGAAAGACAATACTTCTTGGATTTACTTAGTTGTAGGAATTTCATTCATCATTAATGCTTTACAAGAAGAACTTCTTGCATGTTTTGACTTGAAATGAAATGATTATCAGCTTGTGTAACAGCTGAAAATATATGATTTGAAGCTCAATGATGGACATTAGAATTCCCATAGCGGCATGCTTTGACTTAAATATATTGTAAAAAAAATAGGTCCATCACGCCCTATAGATTGATGAGATAGTATCTTGTAGATTGTTTTAGTGTATTAGATACAGATTTGCTGCCTGTCATTTTTCACTGAGCACTATTAATTTCTAAACCAACTCATACATGTAATTTAGCGCCACTATCTTTATTCACAATCTAGTTGATGAAGTAGCTTATGTGCTTCATATTACTATTGTTAGCATGTAGTATAGCTTCCGTCTCACCCTGGCTTTCTAGGTAGAAAATTAGTTTAAATTTGCACTGCTGCCCAAGTAATCATTTTGTCCAATTATGCAGTTGTGCCCTCTATACCCTCACAACCCAGAGGTCCTACTGAATGAACTGAAGTCCCCATCTGAGCTGCTGAACTTTGGAGAATTCTCAGATTGTTTGGATTTTGGGAGTGGCACTGGCTCACCTCTTCTTCATGTTGTCAATCCTGCATTTGACTATGTGCCACCAAATCTTGTTAGCCTATTTATAACTGACACGTAAGTTCATCTAATCAAATGCTTAAATAAATAGTTGGAGAATTTTGATATTAAACTCAATTTTGCCTCAGTCTTTTCAAATTGGAATAATAAATAAATTAGTGGTGATATTTTTGGTTTAAAACTGGTTTAAACAATGGGCTACATAAATATCTTGCCATGAGGTTCTAAATGGATAATGCAGATGCTCCTCATGTTAAATTTCAAATTTCTACTTCTAGATATTCTTATTAATGACTATATGTTTATGCAGAGGTGGTCACAACCCATCATATATGTACCGGCTCATTGCTGATTATTACTCTGCTGATGATTTAGTAGTGCGACGGAAATCAGCTTCCTGATGTTCAGTTTTAACTAGCTTTGATTTGAAAACATGTTGATATGTCTTTCATTCTATGTTAACTAGTTCAAAAGCAAACGCACTCAATTTCCAAAAAAGATCATAGAAAAGATTCAGTATTATCTAGTGCAGAAGAAAGGCTTACATGATTAAAATGAAATTGTGGACTGCAACAAGCCATCTTGTCAAAAGATTGCTGCTTTATGATGTCTAAATGTTGGCACAAATTTTATTTCGCGCATAGAATTCATTTTACCTCCAGGAAACAAATGTCATAGAGGTGAGAAGTCAGCTGAACTATAAATCTCTTGAGGAGGCTGGGAGATGATTGGTTGGCATAAGATTTTTTGCTTGCAAACCTTAATTTTAGTCATAGGAAAAGTTGAATGCCAAAAATTGCTAAACAAATTGATGCACTGAGGGATGTATTCTCTGTGAGTTTGTGTGTGTGCTGCATGCATTTATGTGTTTTTGTGTGGGAATGAGATTTTTTTTTTTTGAACACATATATACACATGCATGCTGGGTGTCCCCTAGGGCCAAACTCACGTCCTAACACTTTATGTGTAAGACTTATGCCGTGATACCGTTGAGCAAACACCCATTCTTCACTTTTTCAAAAAACCCACAATTGCCTTCTAATTGTTCCTCGTAATAATCTCTTATAGTTTGGTTCAAAAAATGTATTGGAATTCCCCATGAATACATTGTACCATAGGCTTATTTTTAGGAGGGGATGTATCAAAACCAGAGGAGGACCATTCATGGTAATTGGTGCCCTGAGATATATAGGTACGTAGGTAGACTCTGTACATCATTTTTTTTAATTGCCGTCTGTTTGGACATTATGCGGAGACTTATTAAAGTTTTAGTGAGCATTCAGTAGGATAAGTTTTCATAGGAAGTGCGAGACAGTGAGTGGGCGACGTTAAAATGACAAAAATATCGATTTAATGATTTTCTTGTGGGATGTGGTTGAAGTGATTATTCTTTCTGCACTGCTTCGATGAAGTAAGATCTTATTGGTCTCAGTACAAAATTGTTTACCACTTGTGAATCACTTGCTATTTGTGTTGGTGAAATGCCTGAACTGCGATGCAACTAAAGTGCTTTGAAGGCACCATCTGCATTTTACACAGTGAGCTGTTCTGTAATTTTCTAGTCTCGGTTTTGAAGCTTAAAATGCACTGCCTGTTGCATAAATAAGTAGTTAAGGTGGTGTTCTTGACATAAAGAGAACTCGTTATCATCTTTTAACATCTGTATTCTTAAATTATGCAAGTCGGATTTGGACTCTTGCATCTTTTTCCAAGTGTATTACTCAATGATAGTTGATGAATTAAAGGTAACTCCCAAGAACTTTTTATCTTTTTGCATCCTATCAAGATTTTTCCAACGGACCCTTGATTGTTGTATAACAGTCCAACTTGTACTTGGGTTGAAAAAAAGATCTCGACTAAGAAAGGTTTCAGCTACGTCCGATGAGATTGAATAGCATATCCTCAATATTTGAATTGCGGAGGCTGGCCTTTTCAAGATTGTATTTGAAAATGCGTCCTTAATCGTTAAATTTCCCCTTGCGCCTTTCTTTTCTTCTCCTTTTAAGTCTTTCTTGGACATAATTCTATATAGTTTCTAGTTGGATTGTTACTATTATTATTATTATTATTATTATTATTATTATTATTATTATTATTATTATTATTATTATCGGCATATCTCTGAATTCTGAAATTAGTAGTCAGTTATTAATACTACAGCAAATAATCTGGACCAATCAGATCCTTCAAAGTTCCACTTTATATCTGCCCGTAGGAATCGGAACATGAGCAGAATGGAACGTTATCAAATTCAAACAAGGATGGGAAAGAGTTGACCTTGTAATAGATGCTTGCTTGCCAAGTGCCAACTGATGTGCAGAAGAGAAGTAGATGCCATAGAAAATAAAAAATAACCCGATCATTTTCTAGTGAAGAAGTGCACTTTCGAGATGAAGCACATACATGATTGAATCTCAGTCTCATATGATACAGAGGAGCCTTATATGGGTGCTGTCCAAGATGCATATTTACTTGGCACGGTACTCATAGAAAGCACTACTTTAAGAAGAATCGAAATTTGATTTTAGAAGGCAGTCCATTACTTGAATGCATGCATATACATGGTGGCTTGCTTTGTTCTCTCTTCTGTTCAACTATAATTAGGTAAAGTGCATTTTCACGTGAATGCGGTTATGGAAACAAACTGGAGAATCACACCCCGCAGGGCCCTTGGAATTCAGGAATATGACTATGCGCTTTTTTTCTTTCTGGTCATAGGTCCTTCACATGCATGCCAGTCTTATAGTAGTGGTGAATGGAATACCCTTCACTACTACTCTCCACAAGCTTAATTTCCTTGGTTCCATCTACTCTCGTTAACTATAAATTTCTCTACTATATTCTCCAAAGAGCCATTATTCTAAAATCTTTGCCGAGGCCGCAGATAGATGAAGTCTTCCTCCACTTGGATGACTAAGCTCATTCGAATTCTTCTTAGTTCCTTGTTTCTTTAGCCCATCCTACTATCATGGTGACTCGTTAGTAGCCATGCTGTCATCTGAATCTCGGGTTCAACCCATTTGTCTTTTTCATATAAAATGAAATACAGATACATCCGTGGATCATTAATCATTTGATTATGGTATTCTAATACATTTATCCTTCAGTTTCGACAGAAAGGTCCTTTTACATATTATTAGAACAACTTCCCTTGAGCTTACGCATTAATTTGCATCACCTGTGATGGTGCGGGCAGCGTCAACATTTCCACAGTTGCGGAACTCTTGGCATTTGACCCATAGTGTGGGTAATAAATATCAAACATACCTGGGCAATGTCCCATTTGCCAGCCCAATTACATTGCATCCCCGGGTGATTTCTGGAAATAAGTGAGGTCCATAGAGGTAGCACCACCTATGACTTTATTGAGCTTGACTTTCAAGTTGCTAATTAAGAACAATTTGGAATAGGAGATAATTCTCACAAAACTTGTTCTCTGTAGTATGCTGGAAACATGAGTACGGACTGGTGAAATTTAACACAAGGCCGATGTCAAATGAGCCTTAGAAGGACGCTTCCTTGACTCAAGAATACATTTTTTTACCAGTCATTTTGATTCAAGATTCTTGTAACAACACAACCAAGAATTACAAAGGTTGACTAAAGGCTCCATACGGTAATAGTGCGCAAGTACTGAAAGCAATAATTCACATGCAGCTTGTCCATTTAACATACCAGATAAGAAACCCATAGCTACAGAATGCTTACAACTTTTCAACTAGGGATAACTACTGGTACAATAATACTATCAGCTACATTGATATATGAATAATATCTGGAGCACAGTACTAGAATATATTACAGGCCCACCATCTCTTTCTGGGGCGGAGGAACACAAGCAGACAGACACACATACACACAGAGGGAGAGAGAATCAAGTAAACATGAGACATTATTGAAGAAAACTAAATACACCTAATGGTTTGGTTGGCTACACTGTTGAAGGAATTGTCAACTGTGCTCCACATTAAACCAGAAAAACATGGAAGTGCGTGTACATATGACCCGGACCTGCTGCAGTGAGAGAGAGTACCACTGGTCAACACTGCCTTGGCACCTCCTTCAATCCTTGTTCGCACCACAGAAACAGAATCTCCAGAATTCTTAAGTGCAGATGAAACCACGTCAGGAGTAGTTACAGTTGTCACAATTGCATGAGAGAGATGGTCCAATGGATTTGATTCACACTGAAGAATACATCCATCAATTGTCACTCTCCCACTCCTATGAAGCAGGCAGCAACCAAGCTCGGCCCTCACTGTTAAATTAGCCAGTTTGCAGGTGGACAAGAACTCCAGTGCACTGCCCCCAGCACAATAAAAGATGCACTTTATTAATTTCTCTTAGTGAAAAAGCTTCAGGTAATTTAACTCACACCAAACTGCTGGATGACTTTTTTGCGTTCTATTCGATATCTTGGCTTCCATAGAATACACAACTGGACAACCTAAATAATCATAAATGACGGAAATGCCAATAGAAAAATTTGTGCACCCAATGATCAAGACACCATCTTTGCACAAAATCCTGTGGGAGGTGACAAAAATCAACTACAAATTGAAAATGACTCTCTTCAGTTAGAAGGCACAGCAACATGAGGAAAATTGCTGCTACGTAAATATGAGATGCCCACTCTACACTTAGAAGACGTGGAAAGCCAAGTTGGAGATCTTTGATGATAGCTCCCAATAACAATCTCCCAAAAAAAAAAACACAATTGCCGTGATTAGAGATTCAGATTTGATTTGCAATATCCACCGGCTGGGGAAAAACTCTCCATTTATTTAACAAAATGAAGTTCCTCTAAAATGACAAATTGGTGGAGTGTTTTTTTTTTTT
>JACGDI010005329.1:90466-102383 GCA_014898725.1 Jacaranda copaia | reverse complement strand
CTGCAGACCTGTCAGAACTGCAAGAGCATATGAGTGTTGTATCATCAGGGAGCTCACCAGCACCAATCTGAGAACATTGAGGAAAACAATAGTATCTTTCCTCCATATGCAATATGATGAAGGCCAGAAGCTGATTGCCATCAACTTCAACAGAAACAAAAAGGCACATCAAGAACCCTATGCCACACCCACCCTTTGCTCTCACTCTTTGCCAAATCAGAACAGAACAAACAAGAGAAGCAGGTAAGAAAGATAAGAGGAATCCAACTCTTGAAAGGCATATGAATGTTGGTTAAATACCAGCCCAAAAATACAACCAGCAAAGCCAAATGAAGCAGACGAATAAACTCACGCAAGCAAGAATGAGAACAACAAACACTGATCAGCATAATGAACCAGTGATTATGCTTGACCAGTAAGGAAAAATTTTCAACCAGGATATTTCTTAAAGCAGCTGTTTATAAAACTTAGAAAACAAAAGTCAAGACACATGACCTCCAGTGTAATTCAGCTGCAAAGTTCAATTCCAAGGTATAATATCCAAAGAAGAGAACCTCGAAATTACCAGGCAAAGAGGCTTCTTAATCTGGATATTGGATGTGCGATGAATGCCTCCTGCTGCAATCAGTATAGTGTCCCCAGGCCTGCAAACAGGACAGAAGTGTTCGACTTCCAAAGACTTGTGTTAATACCAGGCATTTAATGCAAGCACATATAGCTTGACTGACCTAGCAGCAGAGACAGCTGTTTCAATGCTAGGGAAGACTCCAGGCTGAGATAAATCTTTGACAGAGCGATCTACTCGCAGCCAAAGCTGAGGGTGGCATGCCAGGAATCGCCATCTGTGGCAAATGAGGGCAGTGTTATACCGATCTGCACTAACCAGCAATTTGTGACAGAACAGCAAGGCAGAATTTTTGTGAATCGAGAATAATAAAGAATATTCATTATCTCCACAGGCATTACATAAGATTGAGAAAGCAGACAATTAGCAGTCTTCCTTCATAATTTCCCTTTAAACATTGCAATAGTAGTACACATGAATTTTCAATATAATTAAGAAATTATTTGAAGATGTTCTGAGCAATACACCTGTTTTACATTAGCATGCCCTGTTAAAAATGTTACTGCTTCCAGTTATGGCTACATGATCCATAAACTGGCAATTATCACAATGGAGAAATAGAATACAAGTCCAATTAGCTTCGACAATTGCCATTTTGTAGGTTACTAGAACAAATAACATCATGGGTTTGCAATAACTACCAATGACATACAGGAGGAAGAAGTCACACGTTATCCCTCATTGACAAATTAGTTACTTATGATCAGACTAGCAATGTCCATACAACTCACTAAAAGTATTACTTCCTCCTAATGTCACATATGCGATAAGGGAAGTTGTTTTAGTGGACTTCAAGCAGCATTTCATGCCTGGACATAAAAAATAACCTTCAGAGAAAGGTTCCAATTGCAAAGAAGGAAACAGGATAATCACAATAGAAATAATTAGGGAGGAAGAGGGAATAGGAGATATACTAGGATTACTCCATGTGCAATATTTGGTCAGCAAAAAAATAAATTGATCGATATAGAAAGGCCATTTCTCAGAGCCCTAGACGCACGTCTCTAGACTCGAAATGTTTCAGGGAAGAGATAGCCTTAGGGCTGTTTCATTTAGAAAAGCAAACAACATTTTTATTGTCTGATTTATGGGTTCTACGGCCGCTTACAAGTTACAAGGGCTTATCAAAATAATTAAGACCACAAGTTTCTTTATCATATGTTGCATGCCAAAGTAAAATATAAGAAGGTTTCAGAAATTCTTTACTATGGGTGTGCATCAAAAAGTTCTCAAAAATGCTTTTATGCTTTGCCTTGGTTCATTACAAAGCTTCTTTTTTAAAGCACAACAATTTTAGATAAATAGAGGACAACTTAATCAGGTAGCCACTTCAGCACTAAAACAGTTACTTCAATTGACTTCAGCTCTGTTGTTCTTTTGGAATGAGATTGTCCCATGCACAAATCATGCTAGGCTCCTTGCGTTTAACTTGAATAGGAAACCTCTAAAGAGAATATGATTTGAAGGAATGAAAATTGAGTTAGTTTATTCATCATATTGTTGGATTATGTAGCCAAGATATCCTAACTAAGTACATGAAAAGCTGAACAACAATAACAACTCAAGCTAATCTTGGATACAAGGAAAGCGATGAGAACAAACTAAATATCAAGATTTGAATAACAAACAAATCCTATCCTAAACTAAAGGAGGAGAATCGGTTTCAGTTTCTACTATTATGCCCCTGCAAGTTGGCGTCAACGTCCATGATGCCCAACTTGGAAAAATAATGAGTGAAGGAAGCTCGTGGAACGGGCTTAGTGAGAAGATCTGCAACCTGATCAACTGCATATAGCTGCTTCACCTCAAGCTCTTTGTTTTGGACCTGTTCCTGAACAAAATGAAAGTAAATGGCCACATGTTTCATGAAGTTGTGAAAAATAGGATTGGCACAAATGTAAGTTGTGCTAACATTGTCACAGAGAACTTAAGGCACTTGTGAAAGCGGAAAGCGAAGTTCATGAAGGAGATGGGTGAGCTAATTAGTTTCTAACACAGCCACGGCAACAACATGATACTAAGCTCCTGTGGAAGAGCGAGAAATGGATCGTTAC
This sequence comes from Jacaranda copaia, assembly GCA_014898725.1. Lineage (NCBI taxonomy): Eukaryota > Viridiplantae > Streptophyta > Magnoliopsida > Lamiales > Bignoniaceae > Jacaranda > Jacaranda copaia. The sequence goes on along the minus strand of JACGDI010005329.1, from coordinate 99,704 downwards.
TTCTTCGATGACCATGAAATTGGGGAGCTACCAAGGAAAACAACATAGCTAGTTGTGGAGGTGCAATCCTTAGGATCACTAGCTAGTTAGAGTTTGAGTATGCAAGCAAACGAGAATCCTGCTCCTCGGTAATTTGAATACCATATGAAAAAGTAGATTGGAGATACCAGAGAAGTCGTTTGAGAGCTATCCAATGAGATATAAGGGGCTAGTGTATAGCTTGAGATAATTTACTTACAACAAAGGCAATATCATGGCAAGTGAACAAAAGGTAATGAAGTTTACCAATAATGCGCCTATATAAAGCACCTTCAACTAGCGAATCATCAGGAGAAATGCTAAAAACAACCGTAGATGTCATAGGAGTAGAAAATCCTTTGCAGTTTGCCATATCCACATCTTGGAGCAGATCAAGAATATATTTTTGCTGAGAGAGCAAGAGACCAACAAAGGAACGAAGCACCTCATCATCTAGAAAGTAATGTAAGGACCCCAAATCCTTCAGAGAAAAACGATTGGAAAGAGCCTGAATGATGTAAGAAACACCACAAAGTTGATTACTAGTCACCAAAATGTCATCAACAAAAACTAGGGTATACACAGTGAACCTAAAGTTATGCAAAATGAAAAGAGAAGAGTTAGATTGAGACTTGACAAAACCCAAAGTCAAAACATAATTTGTGAGTTCCATGTACCAGGCCCAAGGAGCTGGTTTGAGACCATAAATAGCCTTCTAGAGACGATAAACATGAGTAGGATTTTCAAAATCCTCCAAACCAGGTGGTTGTCGCATATATACTTCTTCATCTAGGTGGCCTTGCAAGAATGCATTATTAACATTAAGTTGATGAACCGGCCAGCCGAGCTACGCTGCAATGGTTAGAACAAGACGAACAATAGCAAGCTTGACCACTAGACTGAATGTAGAATGGTAATCAAGACCATGCCGCTGCGTGAACCCCTTGGCAACTAAGCGAGCCGTATACTTGTCAATAGAACCATTTGGATTATGTTTAATACGGAATAGCCACTTACAATCTACCACATTTTTAGAAGGATCACGTGGAACCAAGTCCCACATCCGGTTGCAAACAAGTGCATCAAAGTGGGCTTTCATTGCCAGATTCCAATGGGGAATCAGTTTGGCTTGTTTTGTGAGATTGTGGGATTTTTTGTGTAGGCTCAATGGTGGTAAGATGTTGATGGGACTTGAGACTTTGGGTTTGCGAGTGAGTTACCATGGTATGAACACGGGTGGCAGGTTTAGAACTAATCGATTGTGAAGAAGCAGGTGGGTTCAGTTGTTGTGGGTTAGAGTCCATCAACAGGGAAGGTTGGGCCAAAGAGGGTGGAGGTGGCAGAGGGTTGCGATCTCTTCGCTAGCGGGTGATGAGAGGTATTGGATGTGGTTTATTTGTAGGGGTGGTTGACAAAGGTAAGGTAGCAGAATCGATTAAATTAGAAGTTCTATATTGCTGATTTATTTGCGTGGATGGTGGAAAAGATGAATTGTGGTTTATCGGTAAAGAGAGATTTGAAAGAAAAGGAGAAGCCAAGGGATCAGATTGCGTACTTGATTGTTGGGAAGAGCCACGGGATGCGAAGGAGATCGAGTGAGGCTGTTGTGAGTGTGCTGGCAGTTGAGAAGATTTTAAAAGCAAATCATTATCCTCTTTTGGTTGTTCAACTTCAACAAAATTAATATCCCAAGAAATATTATCCTTTTTTAAATTAGAATATATATTTTTAAAGGGAAATTTATCTTCAAAAAATAATACGTCCCTTGATAAATATAACTTGGAATTAATTGGATCAAAACACCGATGGCTGTAAAATTTATTAGAAAGTCCTAAATAAACACATAGAGAAGATTGAGGTTTTAATTTATTTGGAGCATACGGTTTTAGCCACAAGTTACATAAACATCCAAAAACTCTATTCATAATTATGTGCTTTTTGGAATAAAATTTGAAAAGGTGATTTATTTTGTAAATTAGGAGTGATCATTTGGTTTATTAAATACACAGCTTGATGACATGTATCACTCCAAAAACTCGAAGGTAAGAATGATTGATGTAACAAGATTCTGGCAATTTCGATGACATGTCGATGTCGGCGTTCAACCAAAGCTACCCATTTTGCTGTATATGGGGGCGACACTAGATGTTCAATACCATGTGTTTTTGAATAAGAATCTAATTTTTGAAATTCTCCACCACCATCAGTGTAAAAAAATAATATTTTTGTTTGAAAATGATGTTCTAGTAAAGGATGTAATTGTTGAAAGACATCCAAAACTTCTGTTTTAGCTTTTAGTATGAACAACCATGTGTATTTAGAGAATTGACCAACAAATAAAACATAGTATCGTTTTTTGTTCATCAAAAACACAGGAGATGATCCCCGTAAATCACTATAAATTAGATGTAATGGTTGTCACGATGTACAAAATTTTGAGTGAAAGGTAACCTATTGCTTTTATGTGAATGACAAGAATTACAAAAAAGATGAGTTTTGAATTAGAAACTGGAACTGAAAAATTATGTAGATTCTTATTCAAAACACGATGATTGGGGGACCATAAGCGTTGATGCCACAAGTTGTGTGAAATAGCAATGTTGCATTTTGGAGAACCATCAACATTGCCAGGTAGCTAGTTATATAACCTGTTTCTACTCCATCCAAGAAACAACGGCACTCCCGTAGTCAAATCCTTCACAAGATAGAACACGGGAAAAAATTCAATAGAGACGTTATTATCTTAGCAAAATTTAGAAACAAAAATTAGATTATTTTTTATAGCAAGAAAGCAAATGGTATTTAGGAGTTGGAATTTGTGGTTTGATGCAGTAATGTCCACTTTACCGGTGTGAGAAATTGGAATGATATTACCATTACCCACGACTATTTCCTCCAAACCTTGGTATTCTTGCATAGCAGCTAGACTTTGAGTATCAGAGGCAACATGGTGTGTGGCCTATGTCAACAATCTATGGAGCCAGCTGAGTTTTGACGTAAGTTGCAAAATTCACACATGCTTATAGGTGATTATGAGATTGAGTCCTGCAAACACGAGCAATATGACCTCTGTGATCACACAATTAGCAGAAAAGGTTGTTGTTGTTGTTAGAGAACTGCTGCTGATTGTTGTTACAGTGAGGACACCATGGTTGAATGCATCTTTGTTGATTGTTCAGGGTAGGGCTTTTCTGATAGTAGTTGGAGTTAGATCCTTGCCATGGAGGAGTTGTGTTTGTCCTCTGAGCAATATTGAGCAATATTGGCAGTAACTGATGTAGAAAGTGGTTTCTTCGCCTCTTCATGTCTAATGAAAAGCTCATGGTCAAGAAGCTTTTCATATAGTTCTTTGTATGAGATTGTTGAATTTCTCGCTTGAATGGTAGCAAACCATTCTCGGAATTCATATTCAAGATCAATGAGAATCTTAACAATCAATTCTTCATTAGAGACAGGAGCTCCAATAGTCGCAAGTTCATCGCATACGGATCAAATTTGGTGAAGATATTCTGCAACTGGGTGGGAATCTTTTGAGAGTAGAGCCAACCGATCTCGCAAATTGAAGATGCAAGTTTGGGATTTATTTGCATAAGAGGTGTGCAAAGCATCCCATACGGCTTTGGCATGAGCAATAGCAGCAACGATGGTAGCAATAGTTGGGTCAACGGACGCTAAAATTACATTCTATATAAGTCAATCCTAATGATACCATGGTATGAAGTCAGGATTTTCAACATCTCTGTTGTTGTGAGAGATGGTATGGGTTGGTGAAGGTGTTGATCCATCTAAGTGGCTGTAGAGGTTGTGGCCATGCATCAGCATTAAAACTTGAGCCTTCCACAGCAAGAAATTATGGCTTCCAGCTAGTTTGATTAGAAGTTGAGTAACCAGGTTAAATTGCACAACAGTTGTTGTGCTAGAGATATTATCAGCATTGACGACAGTAGAAGAGGCCATTTGTGCGTGAGGTGGGTAGGAGGGTAAAAAAACCAAAGAAGGATCGAGCTTGTGAAAGCTATTAAGCTCTGGATACCATAAAGAGAATATGATTTGAAGGAATGAAAACTGAGTTATTTTATTCATCATATTGTTGGATTATATAGCCAAGATATCCTAACTAAGTACATGAAAGCTGGACAACAATAACAACTCAAGCTAATCCTGGATACAAGGAAAGCAATCACATCAAACTAAATATCAAGATTTGAATAACAAACAAATCCAATCCTAAACTAAAAGAGGAGAATTAGTCTACAAACAAATCGCAAACAAAAGGAGGAGAATCAGTTTCAGTTTCTGCAGTTAACCTCCACTCTAGAAAACATGTTACATGTGAACCTTTTAGAGACAAACTGAACCAGTTGCCTCTGTTCAAAATTTTCACATAAGAATATTTTATGAGGGGAGAAGTGAAGGGATACAAAAGCAAATGACATATAATTGGCCTCTAACAATGTCCATCATATGATATAAATGGAAAAATTATAAATGAGAGGCTCCTTAGACAATGGGAAATCATCAATTCATGAAACAGATCATGTTTCACCAGCCATGCACAGTTTAGGCAATTTACAGGAGGAAAGTTGCATTTTTGCTATGCTTTTGCAAATATTATGTTCTTCCATCATTACTTAAGAACATTAATTATCTTCACATTCAATATGGAAATCTGAATTAGACACATCACAACAGAAAATAATAAAGTATTATATGAGCAAGGAAAAGGAATTTGTAATTTCGAAGATAAACAAGGTATTTTGCCTTTTGACTTTTGCCACGACTTGAAGTTGATTTAGAATAAATCATTGCCCCAATAAGAGATCCAAAAACCAAGTCAACACAATTTGCATAAAATAGGGCTTAAATGGGGTTACTATACAATCGCATACTAAAAGTTCTCCAAAAACTGCGCAATCACAAACCATGGAACTAATTGCAAAAATACAGCCTTTACTCAATCCATAAACCTGAAAGCAGACAATTTTCCAACATCTCTCTGACCAAATTAAATTGAGTTCCCCAAAAACTGAAAAACAAGAAAAAAGAATTTGGGATTCAAACAGACTTCACGAAAGTTATCCCTTTAAGTTCAAAAGCACATGACATTCAAGACACGGGTTCAACAAAATTGAATTAAAAAAACCCAAAAAAAATACCATCTATTGAGCTGGAAGAAAAGATAATCCTATACCCAGGCTTCTAGTATATGAAAATAAAAGATAGGGGAAAATTAAGTAATTAAGAAAATGAATACCTGGAATGGGGGAAAGAAAGCTGAAAATGTGCATGAGACAGCCATCATCAAGATTGTTTATGTGCGAATCCCAGGAACCTCTCGACTGCTTCCCCAGTTTGTTCAATTTGGACCAACCCGCCTCCATGAATTCAGATCCTACTCAAAAGATTGGATATTTAGGATAGCGGTCAGCGGATTCTGCTGTTGTATTTAGTATTTACTACATACTCTCTCTCTCTCTCTCTCTCTCTCTCTCTCTCTCTCTATATATATATATATCCTTTTTTTGTGGACTTTGGGCTGTGTGAAACCGATCCATATGCATTAGTGCTACAGCCCATCTCATCTTCACGACATTTGGGCCTAATAACGAACCCGGTTTTTACTTGGAACTGTTCATCAGCGGCATTTGGAATGTAACTTGGTTTTGATCTCTTTATTTAATTATTCTTTAATTTTTTAAAATTTTACAAAGACAAATTTAGGATTGTAAATGGATCGAATTTGATAAATCATATAAAAAAAAGATAAGGGGTCAGATTTAAATCAAATCTGCCATATTCGAATTTGATTATCAAAAATCATATCCAATTTCAACCCGAGATCTTATAGGATTTTTATTAGTTAGCATCATATTCAAATTTGATAAATATTAGAAATTCAATTAAAAAATCCAATCTAATTTTTTTTTGAATTTTATAAAAATATTATATTTATAAAGTAAAAATATGTCATATTTGAATTTTTAACAATTTTTTGTTATATATTAGTTTAAAAGTTAAATATTTAAATACTAATTCGTATTTCACATTACATTAATACATAGATGAATTATCTAAGTTATTATATTTGACAATTTATCAATATTTCTTTATTTTTTAAGTTAAATACTTAATATTTATAGTATAATATTAACATTAATATAGATATTAGGTCAATATAATATATAGATTTTATTTTAAAATTTTTATTAATATTATATATAAGAATATTAATTTAACAAAAAAATATTAGAGTTCGGATTTGGATCTTTAACGAATCGAACTGCTTGATTTTATATTCAATCAACTTATTTCAAATTAGGAATATTTATAATTAGATCTGATTTATCAAATATTTTAATTGGATTAAAATCGAATCCATTGAGAGTGCTAAAGACAATATGTTATAAATGATAAAATTGTAAAATATGAATTTTTAGATAGTTGTAATATCAAATTTGTATTAAATTTAACCTTATAACTAAATTTAAACATACTACTTATTAGGGCCTTAATTGTGAATATAAAAAAGTATTACCAAAAAATTTATTAACAATATTAATTTTACTACCATTTTTACAACCATATTTTTAATTATTTCTAATTTTTTTTCGGGATAATATTTCAGATACTTACAAGCAACGCTTTTATATTGAATTATTTTACTCTAATTTGAATCTAAATTTGATAAATAATTATAGAAAAAGATCATTATTGCATTGTTTGCATGTAAATTTAGTAATATATATTTTTGTTCTTTTTAATCACTTAATATTATTTTAATATATTCATATTTTGATCAGTATAATATGTAAATTCTTTTATTAAATTCTTTAGCCGTCATGATTCTTTTTTCGAGTTAATATATATTTTATGATTTGACAATGATTATAATATATATTTTATTTAAAATATTTTTTATGTGTATAAAAAAAATGATGAGGGAGGGAGCGGTGTTCATAACTTCTAATTGTTTATAAAATTTGTAATCTAGTTGAATATTTATGATTGTGATTTGATTGGAATATTTATTATTCTAAGATTGATTAGTTTAATCATTTTAGTTTAACATACAAGTATAATTATTTCTAATGTTGTACTGCACTATCGATATTTATCTAATCTTTTGTCTTACTATTATTATTATTATTTAATTTTTATTGCAATGAAATTCATAAACTATAGTATACTTTTCATATATAGTGTATTTTATATTGTTCATTAGCACAATAAAATTCATAAATAATATAATAAGACATACAATGATTTGATAACAAATTTAAAATAACTTATGAAGTGTCTAGCTACAATTGTGCTCAATGTCCCTTAGAGGACAAAGATCTATATACATTAAAATGAATAAAATATTTTTGTTATGTGATGATGTAGGACATTCTAATGCTTTTTTAAGTGACGCAACAAAATGCATATACATCTAACATCAATTAATAAAAATTTATTAAAAATACTAATTATCAACAATCAATATTAAATAAATAAATAAATATGAAAATCTTTAAAGCAAGTGATTGTGATCTTAAAATTAGTTTTCTTACTGGATTAACACCCACTCCAAAACTGATAAACGAATAAGCAAACATTTTCTTGATATTTGACTGATAAATCAATCAAATATTTTTCATTAACTAACCAATCTTTCATATTTTGGAATATTTGAAATAAAAAATTCAAACTATATTTCATATTATTTTTTAAATGATATTTATTATTTCATTTTTCTCATTTAAAAATTGACAATAAATTCGAGAGGGAGACACGAGAACAATATTTTATTTTTATTCTTTATTCATGCAGAGAAAACGTGGCGCGTGATTACACGTACGTGGAGAGCGTGGACACGGCATATGTCCGGCAAATTCCCACGCTGATTCGTCGTGCATATGCGGACGTCCTCCCGCATTCAAAATCAAAAGGCGCTGACAAGTCACAGCAGAGAGGCATACAAGGAGGAAGAGAGAGAAGGAAATCGAACAAAATGGCGAAAAACAGCGGCGTGATCGGCAGCGTACTCCCACCGTGCTTAGCAAGTATGGCCGACACCGGCAGCGTCGAAAGCCGTCGGTACTACCTAGCACGGCGCACTCTTATTGAAATGCTTCGGGACAGAGGCTACGTGGTGGGCAACATGGAGGCGGAGCTCTGCCGCTCTCTCGCCGACTTCCGTGACACATTCGGTGACAAGCCCGAGCCCGAACGCCTTCGTCTCATCGCTTACCGTGCCTCTGCTCCATCCAGAAAGGTATACTTTCCTGTTCGTTCGTCGCGTTTAAGAGTATCTATATGTGTGTATATACGTAAATGCAAGATATATTGCTATAAGCAATGCACTAGTAGTATGGTGAATAAAAAGGTGTGGATTAACTTTTGTGTGGTGTTCTATTTGATATCTGGCATTTTCATTTTCATCTACTTTTTTGCTGAAAATAAACCTGCTGTTCAACATGCTAGAATCCTTCTTTTGTTAGTACAAATGACAAATGATTTTGGGCGAGGGTTTATCAATGATCAAGAATGTGTCGATGCTTAATAATGAACGAAAAATAGTGACGTCCAAACATGTACAAAACGATTTCATTTCATATGCTAATCGGTTTCGGGTTTTGACGAGAAACGTAAAAGAAAATGATTAGTATATTAAAAAGATAGTGCACAAATTTTTATTTTTATTTTTATTATTTTAAAATGAGCAAAGTATTTTTCTTAAATTTTTTTAAATACTTCTTTCATTAAAATTTTAGGACTAAGCAAGGCTTGAATCTCGAGTTGTAGAAAGAGAGTAAATGGTCGACAACATTAATTACTAATGGGGAAGTGTACGTAACTTCGTCTATAAACATTGATTCGTTTCTCTCATTTTTCCTTCTAATCCTCAACACTACAATCTTTCCTTCCATTAAGAGGCTGGACGGGTAAATTTGGGAGTTCAATAAGTATTGTTTCTGCTTGGAGTTCTGTAAGCAATATTGATATTAGTCTAATGTCATTTTCCATTTCTTAGTTTTATTTGCGAGATACGATGCATAGGGGTGATAATTGAGTGAGGCAAAATCTGAATTCCTCGCTCCGAATAAAAATAGGTTTAGAATGATTAAATAGGATATGGGGTGTAATTTTTCTAATCTGAATTATTTGGGATAGGGTATGGGGTTTTCCGATCCCGCCCCGCCCCGCCACCCCACCCCACCCCACCCCACCCATATAA
>JACGDI010005329.1:50199-60220 GCA_014898725.1 Jacaranda copaia | reverse complement strand
CAAGCACATTAAGTGCAAAGTATTAAATATTGAAGCATCCCTTATTTAAGTACAAAATATGCCTACATAGGGTACAAAACTCAAGCACATTAGGTATAAAGGCTCAACTATCAAGTACAAAAGATCAGCACTTGAATTACAAATATCCCAAGCACATTAGGTATAAAGGCTCAACTATCAAGTACAAAATATTAGCACATGAAGTACAAATATTGCCAACATGAAGTGCAAAAGAATAGCACATTAAGTATAAATATCACCAACTTGGAATACAAAAGACATAGCACATTAAGTACAAATATTAACTAATCAAGAATAAGATATCATTACGTTTATTACAAACAGATAATTTACAAATAAAATGCAAATAGCAAAAACTTTAAATATTAAGTAGTTGACAATACCTTCTTCTCTTCTTGTTCTTTATTTTTTTTGTCATAAGGATGAGGACGAGGAAGACCATAGGTCTTTGTCACTTCTCTTGCTCTTTTGGCTGGTGTGGTGCTTGGGAAGCTAACAAAATTTAGAGATTTCTGTTTTAGATTTTTGTCTTCTCGATTATGCACATTTGTCACAATCAAGGACATGACATTTGTTACTTCAATTTTAGATTTCTCAAACTTAGCAGCTTGAATTGGTACATAAACTTTTATCTTTAAAGGTTTGGGGAAATCTAAAGGATCATGATGGTATTTTGTTCGACTTTCTTCATCCATCGTGTTTTTAGATTCATCCCCTTTTTTTTGGTGCATCATCTACCAAATCAAGTCCCCCCTCATGCACAAACTCACTAGCTTTCTCTTCAAGCTCCTCCCCATCAATTTTGTGCTCAACTAGATGCTCCTTTTTACCCTACTCCTTTATTGCCATCATATCGAAGAAGCAATTTTTTCTTTCAATGATTTAATTTCTTCAACTTTAGCTGCAATAATTACTTCATATACTGTATGATCACAAACATAGATTTCACTAATGATAGTACTAGAAGCCTCTAATTTCTTGATCAAAATTGCCAATTCTAACTCCTCTGGAGTAAGATTGAGGGCTACAACCTATTACAACGAAAATAATTATCAAATTCAAATTCTTATACAAAAATCTAAAAATAAATTATTACAATTATTACCATTTTTGCTATAATTTTTTTCAATTTACTCTCTATCTCTTCCATATTATGTGGGGGTTTGCTATTCTTCCATTGGTAAAAGCGTAGAAAATTTAAACAAACTCACTAGTGAAGCTAGTGAAGGGATACGTTCATAGACCTATGCCAGTTATTCATAAATCAAAAAATTATACTCACTTGAATATAAATATAATCAATATTATTAGCAAAATTAAGCAAACACTTACCATCAAACCAACTGTGCACCTGTCAAAGTATTTCTTGGTTTTTTCTCCACCTACTCATAAATGGTTCTTCATATCTTGGACAAGAAAATTGTATACAGCTATGCCCCATGCATATAGACTAACTTTAGAAAAATTATCCAACTATGGTAGGACAAATTGTGGAGTCCAATAATTAGATATTGAAAATAGAAAACAATTAAAAATAAAAAATATGTACAACCTACAAAAATTATTCAAGTCCTCCTCACTATCCTTATATACATACTTCTCAAACTTTTTTACTACTTCAGATCTAGCAATATTCTACAGCTTTCCAAAAATAATATTGTCAAAGGTTGAAGACTTTATCTTCAATGTTATATCAATAGATTGCCCCACATATGGCAACCCTAAAACCATAGTATAAGGTTGAAAGTCGTTTATAGTGAAAAAGGTAGCATTTGGGTAAATTTGACATGGGAGGTTAAGTTGTCCAAATGATGTTCTTCTCGAGGATTGAGATCTGCAACAGCAATACATATTAAGCTAGTCGAGGTGCTCTCAGCTAAGGCACTTCAATACTCAAGTCAGTTCTAGTTGAAATATGATAATTGAATAGAATATTGAGAGCTTATAGTGTATTTGGCATTACCTGAAGTGTGGTTTGTTATCAAATATTTATAGCCTTCTTTTGGTGTGTGATTTATCGAAGGTACCCTTATCAAGTGTAGTGGGCTTTAGTTCTCGCTAGGGGGTTAATGGTCATTCAAGATCTCGATACTATTCTAGGTAGCACAACTTTCTATTTTTAGGGTGAACAGTACCTCTCGTAGGTACCTCCTTATCAAAGATGGTGGTAGAGTTGGTAGCAGCGATTGTATCGGCTATCACGCATCATTAATGTAGAGGCATGCTGTCTATTACAATAATAAATACGGCGTAGATTTGAGTCAGTGTCGGAGTGAGTTATCTGGTCAATACCAATTGAACGAATGGGGCTGGTCGATCAGAGAGGTGGTCGAATAGGTAAAAGAGATGACGATTCCCATTGAGCGCAGTCGGTAGTAGTATACTCGACTAGATAATTGTTGTTAAATAATTTAACCCAAAATTGACGTTAGGCCCTGCACATTAGATGGGCCTATTGGGCTAAATGGGCTTTTTGGGCTATCCCATATCATGAGTCCCCTCTATTCGCAATCTTGATCGAGCTTATCGATGAGCAAGAGTAAGAAGTATATGCGATTGCAAAGGTTATGATGGTTATTCACATTCGACCAGAGTTTTTGAATTCTCGACCATGGTTTGTGGTGGTTCTCCTACATTTAATACACCAATTACTTCACAGAATATGAAGCATGTGAAGGCAGGGTGTAATTATAATTGATGCTTGGGTTTTCGCACACAAATGCCTATGAATAATAGAGATATAGGTCTTCATTTACACTTTTATTGAAACTATATCTAGTCGAATCCCTGCCTTTGAAGTTCTTCAATCTTTTTGCACTTAGAGTTTGTAAGATATCTGCTATAAGTCACTCTATCCATTTGATCTTTTTTCCCTCTTTCTTTTGCAAAAAATGTCTAGCAGTTTGATAGCGAGGACACTAGGTTCGAGAGTGTAGCATCCCAGGAAGAATCTAGGGTTGTGAGTGCAGTTGGAACAACCCAAACTAGCAGTTCAGATTGTTCTTCAAGTGACAACTTGAGTTTGAGCAGTTTGAGTAGCTCGTGTGATGTGAGGGTTTTTTCTTAGAGTGAGGCTGGCTCGAGTAATTTTCTTGTAACCCAGGGTCGACTATTTATACCGTACTATTATACAGAAATAACCTCCAAAATATCACCTGCCGATTTGGTGCAAATTAGAGATGCATATCATATCCCTGAGGAGTATGAATTGTTGGTGCCAGGGATTCAGGGTAGGATGCATCGACCTCTTAGAGGGTTTATAATAATGTTTGAGGAAGGGTTGAGATGCAGCCTTAGGTTTCCACTTGCCCAACTGATAGTCGACCTCTTAGTGGGTCTAGAGGTTTGCATAACTCAATTGCTTCCCAACTGTCTTGTCACTCTTTACAGCTTTGTAGTGTTAATGGATTTGCATAATCAACCCACTTTCTTTTCCAAATTTTCAAATTTATTTCACTTACCCATGTCGCAAAAGTCGGGCAGTACCGAGGAGTTTGATTTTTACTACTTGACTGCTCGATCCTGCTAAAAATTCTTAGTATCCCCTACTTCTTCATATGGCTAAGAGTGAAAAAAAATACTTTTTCTATATTTAAGGGCCAGGGGAGTTTGCCATTCTGAGGGGTTAGTGGAGGGAGCCTATAGAGATACCTGGGAACCAAACACCTAGCTGGCCTAATACCTTTGTCAGGGATTTGGTTGGTTTTGGGCATGTGGAGACCTTAGTTCTAACAAAAGAAAGGTGTCTGGTGTTGGCTGGCGTATCGCTGGCCCAACTCGACCTACTTGTCGGCGATCAACTGGGTAGAGATTCTCATCAACCATTTTAATTATGACTGCATATCTTTCTACTCGACTCTGATGCTTGTTTGTCTTGTTTGTATTTGCAGATTGAGAAGAGATAATGGTGAGGAGTTGAACTGGAGCTTAAGTTTGGGCTTTAAGAAATGAGAAACGATGTTGAGTTGCTATTACTCGATGAGAGGGAGTTGTCGTTGAGCTGGCTGGTTTGACATGATCTACCTTAGCTCCTCCATCGAGTAGGCTTTGAAACCCTAATCTACTCACTTGGAGGAGCCTGTACCAAGTAGCCTAGTAGGTTAGGAAAAAGGTAGATTGTTGAGTAGGGAGGCTCAGCACCGAAGAAGGCTGTGGGGATAAAGAAAATTAAAAATGGGTGACAAGCTACGACCTATTTGGAAAACTCGGTGATGGAGTACTATTCTAACTCCTTCGGTTGGCTCCACCACATTTCACAATCGACCCGACCCATGACATAACTGACTCAACCTCCATCATACAGGGGGGGATGACCGATGGCAATACCCTAAAGTGGCTGACCTCAAGGTTGTTCTTACCCGACCAGTGAAAACTGATGGGCCTTAGCCAGGTCGGGGTTTTTTGGGCATTGGCTAACTACTATAATATGGTAAGCACGAGATCGATAATTTCTCGTCAAATTTTCTCTTCTTTATTTTTTTGTTGTAACATTGTGAACTAACAATCCTATGTTTTGGTGGGACAATTGGACTATAATATCTATCGTTGATCAGAGCTGGCCCTAACGGATAGGGAAGAGTTGCAAGGAGAAGGAGATATGGAATCCCTCAAGGTACAGCTCGAGTCTTCCCAACTCCAGGTTGAGCAGTTAAATAAAAAGATGGCCGAGCTCCAAGAATAGTTGGACTCCAAGGACCAGTAACTAGTCAAGGCGATCGAAGAGTAGAGTCGAATAGACTCCATAATAAAGAAGGCTCACTTAGACTTGCAGGTAAGCTTTACTTATGGTCAGGCTCAAAGCCACGCAGAGACTACTAATGAGGCTAAGGAGGCCTTCAACTGACACCTCCCGACAATATGGCATGAGGTGATCAAATAGTTTATCCTGAGCCCTACGTTTTAGGGTGCAAGTGTGATCACATCCCTTGACGATGCTCGCAAGGCATTCTATATAGCTGTGAAGCAACTCGAGCACTTAGGATATGCTTTTCATCTTGACAACAAGAGCAGGATAAGCTCTACATTAAATGAAAAACTGGAGCCTTATCCTAACCCTGAGGAGAGCAGAGTCAACCAGGCTCCAGAGAAAGAAACTGTGACTACTGTGCCCGATGAGCCTCTGACTAAAGTTTAGAAGAAGAAGGCTAAAGTTGATGTGAGATTAGAATAGTTGGCCAAGGAATTCACATTTGCAGAAGACCTTATGGTACGACTGAGAGAGGAAAAGGTCGATGTGGCGCAGTACGTATTGCGCTCGACCAACTTTATGAGCAATATTGCTGGGCTTTTTGGACCACCTTAGGCTGTATCACCACTTGCCTGCGTGTTGTCAGAGCCCAACTTAGAATAGCATGAGGGCAACCAGGCGGGGTCTAGCCATGACTAGATATTTTTTTTTCTAATGTAACGATGATCAACTGCTTAATGAATAAAGAATTTTTTTCATTTCCATCTTGTTGCATTAAAGATAGCTATTAAATCTCATCATATTCAACTTGACTATCATAGTAATGTGGAGAATACCTGATAAAATATTTGATTATCACTATCATAATGAAGAAAATTTAACAATACTGTTGTCGAATTTGTTTAATATTGTTTGACGCACAGTAATTTGTTTGCACAACTGCATCATCGATTTGTAATACCCCTTGGTTGACTACTTGGTCGACTATTAGATTTAGGTGGAAAAGCTTAAGTCTGTAGTTTGTAGCTATTTAGGGTTGACACTATGGTCGAATTAAATTTTAGGAACTAATCGAATGGTGTGAAGTTATTTCTTCATCAACTGCAAGATCGACACGAGTTTAGTAGCATGATGCTATTTATCCATTAACTATTAGGGTAACGGGAACATATATTACAGCATGGAGCTGTTTGAGTAGCAGCAAAGGGCTGCTTATTTGTTAACCATGAGGTCGACTAGGGACTTAGTGGTGTGAAACTGCTTGAGTGGTAGAGAGGGGTTGCTTATTCGTCAACTACAAAGTTGACTAGGAGCTTGCTGGTGGCATGGAGCCGCTTGAGTAGTAGTGAGGGACTGCTTATTCGTGTACCACAGGATCAACTAGAAACTTGTTGGCCGCATGGAGTTGCTTAAGTGGTAGCGAGGGGCTGCTTATTTATCGACTACAAGGTTGACTTGGAACTTGTTGGTGGCATAGAGTCGCCTGCTGAATACGATTATAATAGTGCCTACAAATTAAGCAATATTGTTGGAACTTTATTCAAGCTAGAGAATACAAAGATAAATATAACATAATTTCAAATGTAAAATTTTCTCTGGTTGACAACGTTCTATGGATGAGAGAGTTCTTTTCCTTGTATATTGGCTAGTCTATAAGCATTGTGCTTTGATACTTTAACAATAGTATACGATCTTTCCTATTTTGATTTAAGCTTGCCAATATTTTTGGAGACTTCTACCTTCTTGAGAACGAGATCTCCAACCTTAAAATGCCATAATTTGACCTCTTTGTTATAGTGCTCGACCATCTTTGACCTGTAATGCTACATAGTATTATAAGCTTCTTAGTAACGCTCGTCAATAGTTTTGAGGTTGAGTTTCCTCTCTAATGTGTTTCTTAGTGGATGAAAGTGAATGACCCGAGCCATGTATTGAATTAACTCTGAGGGAATAACTGCTTCAAACCCATAAATGAGACTGTAAGGGTTATGACCTGTAGCTGTTCAAGGAGTTATTCTGTATGCTCATAACACACCTGGAAAGTCATCTGCCCAATTCGAGCCAGTATCCTATATCCTGAATTTCAGATAGTTGAGGATTGTTTTGTTGGTTATCTCTGTCTGGCCGTTTGATTGAGGATTGCCCACTGAAGTGAAGTGCTATGAAATCCCTAAGACTTCGCACCAACCTCTAGTGCTCTTGCTCTATAATTGAGTGCCATTATTAGAAATAAGGACCTTGGGTAGACCAAAATGGTAAATGATGTTTTTCCATATAAAACTCTTGATGGTTGCATTTGTTATCTTAGGAACAGCCTCAACCTCGACCCATTAGATGAAATACTTGACTACAATAATTATGAACTTCCACTGTCCCATTGATTTTGATAGGGAGCCCAAAATATTGATTCCCCACTGATCAAAAGGCCAAGAAATTTGAACGCTGACCATTGGCGCTGTAGGTTAGCGTGGCAAATTTGAATGGAGTTGACATGATGTACATTTTCGTGCAAAATCCATTGATTTTTTCAACAATGTTGGCCAAAAGTATCCATACCTGATTATTTTGTGAGCCAGGGATCTACCTCCAGAGTGGTTGCCACATATACCTACATGAATATCATGTAATACCTCTAAAGCCTGATCGGGATCTAGGCACTTCAAGAGGGGTTCAGAGATTGACCTCTTATATAATTGATCGTGCTCATCGAGTGCAAATTTTAAGGCTTGACCTCAAAGGTGTCGAGCCTTATTTTTGTTCTTAGGGATGGTGCCTCACCTTAGATACAGCTTTATCAGGACTTGCCAATAAGCTATTGTATCCTCAATGCTTGTTATCAAAATTTTCTTGTGGGGTTCAATTGACGGTCCATTAGCAACCAAAAATGTGAACTTTCTGTCCCTCGTGCCCCTGGTTGAGCTAGCAAACTTTGAGAAAGCATCCGTCTGCTCATTCTTAGATCAAGGTACTTGACTTAGAGTGAACCTTTTGAATGATTGTTGCAACTTTTTTACCACGACCAGGTACTAGCTCATCATCGAGTCCTTAGCTTTGAAATTTCTATCCACTTGTTTAGCTACTAACTAGGAGTCTGTAATGACAACCAAGTGCTCGACACCCTAATTGAGCGTTATTCTTATTCCTACAAGAAGGGCCTCATACTCTGTCTCATTGTTCGTGACTGCATAGTCCTATTTTATTGCAAAATCATATTCCTTTCCATCTGTGGAGCAGAGGGCAACCCTTACTCCTCCTTTGGATGTGGTCGATGATCCATCGACATGCAAGGTCCAAACAAGAAGGGATTTAGAATTCTTGTAAGTCAACTCGCTCGGTAATGAAGTCAGCCAGAACTTGTACTTCGATGGTTATTTGGGGTTGAAAAGTAATATCAAATTCTCCCAGTTTGATTGCCCATTTAGCTAGCCTTTTAGATGTGTTTGGTTTTGTTAATATTTGTTTTAAAGGTTGGTTGGTCAGTACTATGATAGAATGAGATTGGAAGTATGGTTGTAGCTTTCGAGCTGCAGTCACCAATGCTAAGGTAAATTTTTCGATCTCCAAGTAATTATGCTCTAGCCTATGAAGTGATTATTGCAATAGTAGATTAATTGATGGTTGCCATCTCGGGTCGAGACCAATACTGAGCTGATTGATGCTTTGAAGACTGCTAAATATATTTGGAGTACTTCTCTCAATTTAGGTTTTGCAAGCATGGGAGGTAAGGCTAAATACTGCTTCAACTCAACCAGTGCCCAATCATACTGTTTACTCCATTGAAAACCCGACTTCTTAGCATTTTTGAGAATTTTGAAGAAGGGTAAACTCTTGTCGGCCAATTTTGCAATGAACCTACCTAAGGCTATGATCTTTCCAACCAACTTTTGAACGTCTTTGACTGTTCTTGGAGGGGTTATGTCGAGAACGGCCTAATGTTTTTATGGGTTTACCTCAATGCTCCATTGACTGACCATGTAGCCTAAAATTTTATCTCTACAGACCCCGAACGTACACTTATTTGGGTTTAACTTTAGACCAAATGCTCTCAGGATTGCAAAGGTATGACTAAAGTTAAGTGGTCTTGGGCTTTTTTTGTTTTTACAATCATATCATCGACGTAAACCTCCATCGATTTTCCAATTTCATCTTTGAACATAAAGTTAATGAGCTTTTGGTAAGTCGCTCCAGCATTTTTCAATCCAAAAGGCATGACCAAAAAGTAGTATAGCCCATTAGGAACAATAAAAGAAGTTTTATCCCTATCCTCAGGAGCTATAAAAATATGATGATAACTTTGAAATGCATCCATCATGCTCAATATCTCATATTTAGCCCAATATTAGTTTTGTGATAAATCATTTGACAACAACTATTTGGTCGAGTATGCTGTTACCGACCACCCTTGATGGGAAGCATCATCCCTTCTAGTCTATTCGACTACCTCTCTGATTGACCAGCCCCGTCTGTTTGATTGGTATCAACCAAATGACTCACTTTGGTGCTAACTCAGATCCATGCCATATTTATTATTATGATAGGTAGCATGTCTCTGCATTAATGGTGCATGACAACCAGTAGAGTCGCTGCCACCAACTCTGCCACCACTTTTGATAGGGAGACGCCTACTAGAGTTACTATTCACCCTAGAAAATAGGAGGTTGTGCCACTTGGAATAGTACCGAGATCTAGTATGACCATTAACCCCTTGGCAAGAGTTAAAGCCCATTACACTTGATAGGGGCACCTTTGACAAATCACACACAAGGAGAAGGCTATAAATACCTGATAACAAACCATGCTCCAAGCAATGCCAAATATATTATAAGCTCTCAATATTTTGTTTGATTATCATATTTCGATCATAACTGACTTGTGCATCGGTGTGAGTCATTTGGTCGATACTAGTTGAATGGATGGGGCTGGTCGATCAGAGAGGTGGCCAAATAAGCTAGAAAGGATGATGCTTCCCGTTGAGCATGGTTGATAACAAAATACTTGACCAGATAGTTGTTGTCAAATGATTTAGCCCAAAATTGATGTTGGGACCTGCACATTGAATGGGCTTGCTAAGCTAAACGAGCCTTTTGGACTATCCCATATCACATAGAAAATTTAGCTGCAGAAAAAGGAACCTCAACCCCCTCCGAAAAATGAAATGACAGCTTTTTTGGATTAAACCTTCTAAGTATAACTTCAAGCCGAATAAAGTTTGAACTTAACTTGGGCATATCTATTTATATATAGAAAGGGGTCTTCTTCAATGCATCAAAATATTTTGACCGCATCTTAGATTTCACAATCTCCAATTTACTC
>JACGDI010005329.1:30310-49954 GCA_014898725.1 Jacaranda copaia | reverse complement strand
TTTATACTATAAATGTTTCTAAAATGTACTTCAAAGACACATAATATATTATACTACACATTCAGTTAGTGTATACTTTAGGCTTGAATATTTTATACTACAGTTGCTTCTAAATATACTGCAGATACCAAATTATATACTACACTTTTATTTAATGTATACTACAGGCTTGAATATTTTTATACTATAGATACTCTTAAAATGTACTGCAATTACACTAATTATATACTACACTTTTGCCTAATGTGTACTCCAAGTTTGAATATTTATACTACATTTGCTTCTAAAATGTACTGTAGGTTATATACTAGACTTTTTCGTAATGTGTACTGCAAGTTTGAATGTTTTATATTACATTTGCTTTTAAAATGATTGCAGGTTACATATTAGACTTTTTCCTAATGTGTACTACAAGATTAAATATTTTATACTACATTTACTTCTAAGCTGTACTGCAGTTATATAGATCATATACTAAAATTTTTCCTAATGTGTACTGCAAAGCTTGGATGTTCTGCTATCAGATAATACACTGCTACTTTCAGATAGTTTTACCGTATAATTTCACCATATATAATTTTAAGTAAAAGGAAGTACAAACCCCAAAAAGGTGAAGTTCAACTTTCATGCCCTTCAAGTACAAATCAGAACTTCTCATCTCACAACAAAAATTATATGTATATCAAATCGGTTCAAGTGTTTAGCGACCGAAAAATGAATAAAAACCATAAACACTGAAAAATCACTGACATTTGAAACTGCAAATTCAGAAAACATACATGTGTTTCTTTTGCTCACTTTTTTTTGTACTCGATTTCTTTTCGCAGATGTTTTTGCTTCCATTGTTGTAGAAAAATGACAGAAATTTTGGTATCATTCTGTGTTCTTTTTTCTTTTCCCTTTTTCTTTTCTCGTTTTCGCGTCGATGGCAGAGGAAGAATGGTTTCACGCCTCGAGAAGTTGTTTTCAGGTAGGAAAAAAAAAGTAAAAAGAGGAAAGCATTCTTCTTGAAGATAGAATCACATTTCTTAAGTATTTTTGTTGTTTTTTTTTTTCCAAATATAAGAGTATATAGGTCTTTTTAAGAGATATGGGGAGTGATTCCTAGCTTTTGTGAAAAAATGAAGAGTTTAGTGTGTAAAATTTCAAATGAAAATTGAACACTAAATTGGAAGTAGAATTAGGGATTTTTTTTCTAATTAACCTTTATTTTAAAATTCTTTTTAGTAAACTTTTTATATGTGCATCACCAAAATAATTTTTTCTGTGTATCTTTAGAAACTTTATCCAACATACCATGACCAATCATCTACCAAACAGAGATATCTTTTAACTTTTTTATAGCAAGAACCATGATTTCTACCTGGCTCTCGAAACGTCGAGCATTGAGATTCTTCTCCAACTCAACTTACATTGAATTAACGCTATAAATGATTTACAGGTGATTATGTAGAGTCAACTCCTCCACTGCTTGAGCTGTAGGAAAAATTTCGAGGAAATCACCGTGTTTAAAATATGTTGTGTCAGAAGTACGTGTTGCGACAGCAAGGATTTCACTAAGAACTTGCCAAACTCGAGAGGAAAACCTGAAATTTGATAGCGTGAAGTTGGTGCGAAGTGTGAATTGTTGCGGCAAATCGGAAAAGAAAAGAAAGAGAAGAATTAGAGAGAAGAGTAAAAGGAAGAAGTGGAGAGAATTTGGCAGAGGAAAGGAAGTTGCATTCAGCTTGAAATCTGATGGAAATGGCCACGCAATCGCCTATTTAACCACCTTCAGCTACAAACAGAACAACCTTAACTAGCTACATTTAATTAAATCTAATCTCCCAACACTTAGCCTACGGGAATGCTGTCGTTCTACTAAGTGGGAAGACACCGTTCTGCTCTTTTATTTGTTATAAGCTGACAGACCCAAATCGACGCCTTTGCATTTGGTGGGACAACGCTGTTTTGTACAGATGCGTGAAACAGAAAAGAAAAGGTGAAAGACGATATGAGTGCCGACTTTCTTCATGATTGTCTTCCTTCATAACAGCACAGCATGTTGAGAATCTAGCTAGGACTGGAAGAAATTGTCAGAAGCTTTTGATCAGGCCTTTAAGAAGCTGGTTCTCCTTCTTAAGCTGTAAAAAATTTAAATAAAGGATATGTATGTATTTTGGAGCTTAAAGAGACATAAGATTGATTGCATTGTGTGGACATAAATGTAAACACACACACACACAAACAACATGCATAAAGCATTCATCATAAAGTGCAACTTGTTGGAGTTTTTATTTTTTTTTCCCTTAATTCTGCTTTCTACGGAGTCAGATTGAAATTTGAAGGACTCACCTCCTCAACTGTTGTAACAAGCTCTTCTAGAGCTTTTTGGAGTGATGAAATTGTTCTTGATGTGACATCTTCATAAGCTGATTCCACTTCTTCCACCGAGTTAGGGTCAAAGAAAATTCCTTCTAAAATGAACAGCTGCTCAAGTAGTTGGACATCTTCGGCCTTCATTCTCTGACTCAACTAGATTAATGAGGAAAAATTTCTTAGTTTCAAAAATGAATGCAGCCACAGGCCAAGGTTTGGAACACAAAACCAACCTTTTCCAATATTTTCTCACGAGACTCGTGTTTGGTCAAAGACAGAGCTCCAAGACTGCTGGTGGCTTCATCTTCTTTATGATTGCCACGTGGTAATGCCTTTATATGCTTTGCTCTGCTCAAGGAAGAACAATGTAACGCTGTATGTCACTACATGCTAGAGAATATGGAACAGGTTTACACAATTTATGAGTGAAGATAAACACGCCAATAAGTTCGGTTATTGTTGGTAATAATGGATATCTTTTACCACGTATTATTGCCAACTATTAGACATCGGCATGATGAGCTTATTATGCAAGCTCAAATATGCCAGGAGAATTAATTGGATAGCAAATTCTACAACTCCAAGTTAAAGCAAAATTTCATTTGAATGGCTCTGGTTTTTATCATGCTAAAAAAATGCAATATTAACTCCTTAACGACCAAAATATTTATCATAAGGAACACTAAGTAGGTTTGCTTACCTTGCACCAAACCGGAGAGTTGACAGGCTTTCTGATGCATTTGATGGACTAGGCGAGCAGCAACAAAGCAATGCAGTCTGGGAGTTTCCTCCCTGTGAACCTCTGGGTAAGTTCATCCACATTATTGATTGAAGCATTGACAATAAGATAAGTTTCATAGGAAGAACTAACAAGAGCATCTTGCAGGATCCGGGTGAGCTTAGAATCACGATAGGGTATATGATTTGCCCTCCCTGCTGAGCCACAAGTTAAGGCATTTATTACATTCCCAAGTGCTGACAATGATTTATTGATGGTTTTCGCTTCTTCAAGGACTCTGCCTCCAGCTCCAGTTTTCTCTACTTTCTCAGATCCTGCCAAGTCTACAAGGATCAACTTTCCAGACCTGGCATAGTAACTGATTGAGTACATAAAAAAATTCGGTCCACTTATCCAAACAATTGAATTCAAAAATAAATTACCTCTTCTCCTTCTTTAGTTCTTGCTGGATCAAGAATATATATATGCAATGACTTCTGCTGCTGGCCATATTCATTTCTATGTATGTTAAACCTTACAAACTCACCTCCAAAATAGATGACGATGAAATCCAGGACAGAAGTGCAAACCTCTCCATGGACATGTAAGAAGGAAATAATCTATGTCAAAACAAGGTCAAGTAAAAATGTAAAGGATACGGGTTTCTCCCATGGCTCTGTTTGCTATTCCACTCTGCATAACAATTAACTGTATCAGCAATAGAGCAATATTGACAAAGAATTGTAGGGAACAGAATGAACGTTTATCTTACAGAAAGACTTTGTAATGCCTCGGCAGAATTTGAGATAGAAATCTGGAAAGTGAAAAACGAAGCTTTTAAATAGAAACTTGAAGAAATGTGAAAATCCAGAATCATTTACAGCATAGTAAAAGTTAAATCAGCTCATATTTCTTTTGAAAGAATGAGTCCATACCCAACTCTCATGACATATCCTGGTTCTCAGCAAGTCTGAAACTGTGGATTTCTTATTATGTGCTTGTTAATATGATATGTTCTGTCTAATAGATAGTAAACTTTCACCAAATTTACAAATATACACCTCTATCACCTCATTCTGATCCAACCTAGCTCATTCTAATCGAATACCAGTTCATTTGATTGAATTCCATTCTAACAGTGAATATTATTCATTTCTGAATTCTAAATAAAAACATCTATACTGAATCAGAGACTCAAAAGTTTTCCTGAAAGATTCCTTCCATTCAGGCATACTCATCAATCTCATTAAGTAGTTTGGTCTGCAGAAATTCTGAGTAGGCAAGATAATAGCTGCTAAAAAAGAAACCCTTATGGCCCACTTTTATTTTATGGACTCAAATGGACACTCCATCCAAAGCCTGACAGCACTGGCTGCTACTGTCTAAACTTTAAACCATGCCATGATGTAGATGGACAAATGTTGTTCTAATCAGCATATGAAGCAGTTGTAAGGAGTACTACCTCATTCACTCCACTCACATATATTCCCTGCAATTTGTTCTCCTTGATCTGTAAATTGTCCTTTGACGGATCAAAAAGGTCCCTGAGGAATGAAAAAGTACTCGTTAACTCAGAAAAAACTCCAATTTCCCCAATATAGTCACTACCCCACTTCAGGATAGCAGATAAGGCAATTGCTGTGCTTTATCAAGTGATGCAGACCTTACTCTCTCCATATATATTTCTACCTGTAATCATTATATGAAATACTGTCAGTACTTTATGAATAATATGACCTGAAAACACAAAGTCTTGAGAGAAGAAGATCAATTAAGATTTCATACCATGGACAGTTTGACTGTGTACTTGGTTATCTCATCTGAAAGTTTAATAGCCATGAAAATCTCATCCACCGCTCGTGGTAGTAAACCTTTCGTTTTTTCATTGCAATCTATAATGTTTGGTCCCTAAAACAAAAAATGCTAGAGTAAGAACTGCATATACTGCATCACATTCATATTTTATTGTCAACATATTACCTCCATACTGTAAGTCTTCCCTGCTCCTGTCTGTTGAAAGATTTACATCAAAATTCATAAAATAGGTAAAAGAGTATCAAAATATTAACAACTACTACAAGGAAGGAAAAAAAGGCCAGCAGATATCAACCATATAGACAAAAATGGGACTACATATGCATGAAATCTCAATTCTAAATTAATACCATGTTTCCAACACGTGGAACTATATCTTCTAAATTTACCCAGTAGAATCACAATTTTGCATTTGTTTTCTTAATTGAGAGAGTAGTAATAGAAAAAGTATGCCTAACAAAGAGTTGGATATGATGTCCTGTTTTCTGCTTTAGTACAACAGTATCATGCAAAACTGCACCAAGAAATGCTAAAGGAAGTAATCGAGCCAATGCTAGTACAACAGATCACCAATAAAAGACAAAAAATAAACAAACAACTAAAGTCAACTTTAATTGGTAATATCCTTGCAAAGGCTTCCAGCAAAACTCTCAAGTTCTGCATCTTAATGATTGTTTAGAACATGAAATTCTTTTTGGTCATTGAATAAAAGATCAAAGGTCGAAATCAAACAACTATCAGGCTCAAGTTCAAGTCTCATTTTTGTTGCTTGTTCCACTTATCTAGATCAATTCAGATCTACTGATGATACACGTTCTCAACAAAAGAAGAGAAACAATAGACCACCTTTTAACAGTTATTGAATGACACTTGGTCCACTAAATTTAACTTGAGACTATGGATGATGAACATGATCCAAGTAAAAAAATGAGTATTCACTTATATACCTAGATTGATCCATAAAGAAACACACACCCTGTCAGGAAATATACCTGATCAGTAAATTGATTGATAGATTTTCTCTGATAGAACAGTAATTATACCTGTCCGTATGTAATAACTGCCCCATTCACTCCATTAACAACACCTGTTCCAGACATGTATGTCAGGAAAACCTTGAAGTGAATTGTATAGACAATGTTCTACAGAGGAAAAAACACCAAATGAAGAACAAATTCAATCCTGTAGGGAAAATTTTGAAATTACCATGGACTATAGGCAAAGCAAGGAATTCATATATGTCAGCTTGCTCCGATCCTTGACAGAACACCCTGTCAAACTGGAACTCAATTTCGTCTTCCTTCTCATCCTACCATAGATCAGTTCATACGTGTTAAACCCACTAACTATCCAAATCTTATTTTAATACATTTATTTCTAATTTTGAAACATAATTATACCACCTACCCACATGCATATTAACTGATAGTCATATATAAAAGGAAAACATTTTCATTATCTGTTCCAGAAGAACAATTGTTCAGCGTCAGCAACAATCACATATCTATGCTAAGAAAATCATATTAAAAAATTACACACAAAATTCCATTACTCGTAACCACTACTACAAATCTGATTTTCTCATAACAAATTTGCATGCATTCACTTTGGGGGGGTTGTGTTGGGATGGGGCCAATAGAAATGACAAATACTTTTCTCAAAATTGACAAATTATGCAAAGTAGTCACTATATATAACTTGTACAAGAATTTTAACATAAAATGAATCTAATTAACGAGCTAATCAAAAGAGAGAGAAGCAATTTGCACAAGTTCATGCCCCATAACTCTTGACTAGAGATCATGATACCTCTCCATAGTTTGAGTGAATCTAGAGACAAATTAATCATAAAAAATTCTTCAGATGAATTATTTTCAGAATAATGAGCATTCCATTTCTTTTCACAGAGAAAACCACCAATAGTTTGGCCTCATGATTATCATTCCTATAATTCTACATTCCAAATCGTAAAGAACAGACACATTCAGACACATAAGGGAAAGAGATACATACTTATGTACATACATATCACATCAACAAATCCATAGGAGACTAGAGAGCCTAGTCGAGACTCTCATTTAAAGCGGACATGTATATGTCCTTTACATATACATATCAGTAACATCGTAAATTCATAGACAGGGTAATCTAAATTTAAGGTAATAAATGTTTTTTCTCTACCTTGAATACGAAAGTTTCAGAATCAATGCTGCGAAAGCTGATGGTATCACCATAATCGGACTTTTCCTTCGAATTCAGAGGTCTGAATAGGGCGCAGACTTTTATACTCGACATTTGTCCCCTTCCTTGATCAGATCAAAGATTTATGCAGCGCCTATCATCAATTTATCGCTAAATAAATCAGTTTATGTTATGTTTTAAACACTGAACCAATTATGAATCAATATTTCTGGAATAAACGCCTCACCATCAAAAAATACACCAAATGCATGTGTCACGATAACACAAGTACTGTTAAATATGGGCGTACCAAGAGAGGGAGAGAACATGGTGCAGAAATTCATGTAGAAGAATTTTGAGAAATCCTAGAGGCTTCAGTTGAACTTTCCCGCCAAAACCTAGAGAAAACAAATCCTCAGCTCAGGTATTCTCTCGATGACGGGCAAAGAAGACCTTACTTTTACGTATGGTCACAGCAACTACCGTTGCGGCTGAAATGACTTCGAACCCCCAGTACTTGGACTAAATAGGTCGTCTACTTTAAATAAATAATTCTTAAATCATTATTTTCTCAACGGTAAATTAATAAAAAAAAAATAAAATGACTAAAGCTACTTTCAATTTAAGATTCAATCCTCACTTGAAATATTTTACACCACACTACCCAAATGAAAATGCAACTTTTGATTCATTCTTCACTTCAATTAAAAATACAAAAATATCCATCACTTTTATTAAAAATCACAAAGAAATCCTCAACTCAAATCATTGGAACACAGTTTCTTCAAAATCTCATACTCCATTCACATTTTTTCTTTTCTTCCCTCCATTTTCAGAAATTAATCTTCTCTCTTCCTAACTCACTTCAGTCTTTCTACCGTCAGGTAGGCATCATACCTAATCGATCTTTTTCAACCGTTAGATCAACTTAATAAAATCCCTATCATTGAAGCGGTACGAATTGCCAATAAAGTAAAATACAAACATAGTCATGCGCGAAAATTAATGAGAAAAGAAGAAATTGCTAGTGAACAAATACGCCTTCAATTAAATAAAAATGACTACATGTCAATTCCAACTAATCACCATTTGAAAGAGCAACTTGTGCCCTTTAGCAAATAATTAATAGCTAATCAAACTAGCAATTTATTTGTCTAAATTTAATATTCGGATTCAAATAAATATACTATTTCTTAATATTATAAAATTCAATTAAAAATTAAATGTAATTAGTATAATATTAATTAAATAATGAAATGATTGCCATTTGAAATAGTGACAATAATAGTGGTCCGGCTAGTCAAACTAACAATTTCTTTGTCTTGATTTGGCTTTACTTACGACTTTAATTAATCTTAATAAGATATAATTAATTTAATAATGAAAACTAACTAATAGTTCTTTGACATGGCGACTAATGTTATTATGAATAATATTAATAAATAAAATTTAATGAATATAATAATATTTAAATAAAAGAAAACATCTACATTGCTCTTGAGTTAAAAAATAAATTTTTTCAGTTGAGTGGCTACTCATAGTAGCGATTCCTTGCTTGTCCAGTTAAAATTTAATTCAAACAAATTGTATAGCAACATTTTATTTTAAACATATTATTTTCCTCTTAAATCACTACTCATAATAGCGACTTATTTTTTTTTTCAATGCCACCTCTTAACTTTTGTTTTAAACAGCTATTGAGCTAAAATTTATTTGTCCACTTGAGTTGCTACTCACGGTAGTGATTTCTTGTTCAATTTGATTGAAATAATTTTTCTACCAACAAATATTTGACAAATTGCAAGATTTTTTTAAATCCTATGGTAAATGGCACAACCACCACTTATTTATTGGTAGAAACTAGAAAATCTAGATTGATCTCGATTTTAAAATAATTTTTTCACTTTATTAGCTACTCAAAGTAGCGACTTATTTGTCTCTGCTAACATTTTTATGTTTAAAATTTACGTAACGTACGCTTTTATAGTATTACATTATATTATCATGTGAGGGCAAATTTGCCAATAGCCCCTCACGCGTTGTTAGCATCAAACTAGGAGTCGTACCAAAATTTTGAGTGTCATTTTTAATTGGTTGACTATAGTTAGGTAGGTACGAGAGTGCCTAATGGTAGAAAGGCCCAACTAACTTCTCTCTTTTGACTTCTAATTGTGGTGTTGCAATTGACTCTTATCAATTTTATATGTTTCTAAATCTGTAATTTATTGTTGTATTTTTCAATGCAATTGACTGGGAGTTATACCAAAATTTTGAGTGTCATTTTTTTATTAGCTGACTACCATTAGGTGGATACGAGGGTACCTAATGGTAGAAAGCCCCAACTAACTTCTCTATTTTTGACTTCTACTCTTGGCGTTGCAATTGACTTTTATCAATTTTATCTGTTTCTAAATCTGTAATGTATTGTTGTATTTTTCAATGCATTTTCCACTGTTGTTGTATTGGTCAAACTAAAAGAGTTTCATTTTCCCTCAATTACAAAGCCTACAAGGTAAATTTTGTAATTTGCACCTCTATTATTTTTCTATTGATATAATGAAAGAATTTTCATTCATTTCTTTTGTTTTATGCCTGTTTTATTTTTATGTATTCTTGATTTTAATTATTTTGAACCTAATTTTATATACTTGATTTACCCACAATCAGTTTTTTCTTTTATCACAAAAAAAAATCAAAATGTAAGTATTTTTCATACTTGAATAATGTCAATTCATCCTTCATTTATTGTTTTAATTGCATGTTTCCATTATCAATTCTCTGAAGGGGATCTTATTTAAAAATACCCGAATCCACTTTCACTTTAGGATTTAGTTCCCACCTACCAATTTTTTAGTTTTAACCCCCCAATTCATCTTTGTGTTTTGAGTCGATTATCCTTGCACTTGGTTTAACCAAAATATCCTTCCCCCTCCAAAACTTTATTTTTACATCCTTTTCTTTTTGTTTATTTGACATCATTTTTTCTCTCTCTTCATTCTTTCTTCTCTCCTGAGTCTCTCTCCCACGAATAGTAGGTCAAATAATTTCTTTTCTTTTCCTTTTCTTTTTGTTTGTTTTTCTCCATTCTCAAATAAGTTTAGTAGGAAGATCATTAACGTTATTTATCACCTTTTTTTTGAGCTAGAATTTAATAATCAGAGTAGGTAAAAGAAGGTAAATTTTTGTGAATTTGAGCTTAATAAAAATGTCTTCCAGTGGCCAAGATGCTAAAACTCAACTATCAAGAATAGTGTGTACAATTGGGAACTCTACATTTTGTCAATTTATGAAGGTATGAGTTAGATGGAGTTATTGTTTTAGATTGGAAAAAATGGTTTGGAATTAGTTTTGAGTTCAATAAATTGCAATATTTTGCTTCACATTAGAAGATGTATGTCACTTTGGAAACTGATAATGATATTTTGAATATGATTCGGTTTCATATTTTCCTTAAAATGGGCATTGTTGATATGATGGTCGTCTGAAGAAATGAATTGGATAAATGTGGAAGGAAAATCTATTATATGTATCTGTAAGTTTCTTCATATTTTCATCTTAGTATTGCATTAATTCATGGTTATATTTCCAATGTGTTGCGATTAATACCTAATTGTTATATGTTTTTCCTCTTTCGTAAGATACTTTATTTATACATTATCATACTTAGCAGTTCACTGATTAATACCAGATTAGTGCAATTTAGTACTTCCACCCTGATATTTCAATACTTCTGCTTAATATGTACATTGGTAGCTGTAGGTGTTTTGAGATGATTGGTAATAATAAATTATGTGTTGTGGATTTACATAGTTGGAGTATTTAGGTAGAACAAGATGATTGAATGCATTGCAAAATGATATAATGCTTTGGAAGCAAGCTTGTGCCTCTATTGAGCAAAAGTCACTTTACTACCATTTAGTACAAATTGATATGACGATGGATTTATTTACCATTTTATTTTATATTTGTACTTGTATTTCCATTTATCATTACTTATTAATAATATCTTAATTGATTTTATTTCTCTTCAATTAGGAAAAAAAAGGATGCACAGAAGACAAAGAACTAAAAGAAGATAGATTAGAAATAGGCTATGTATACAAGCTTATGATGGTTGCTAAATTCATCTTTGGCTAGAGGACATGTTAAGTTGAAGTATTTGTACTTTATTGTATTCTAATTGGAGAATCTTTATAAAATTTCTTTTATTGTAAAATATGGACATAATGTACTATCATTTTAGTGTGGAAGGAACCATGAAGGAGT
Organism: Jacaranda copaia; assembly: GCA_014898725.1. Classification (NCBI taxonomy): domain Eukaryota; kingdom Viridiplantae; phylum Streptophyta; class Magnoliopsida; order Lamiales; family Bignoniaceae; genus Jacaranda; species Jacaranda copaia. Next base: position 38,616 of record JACGDI010005329.1, on the reverse strand, counting down.
ATTTTTTTAAGTTATTGGGAAAGTTTACATTGGAGTTATTGTCCAAATTTATTTTTCATTTTATCAAAAAGATAATACCTCATGTTAGTAGAAAATACCTCAATTCAGAAAAATAATATTTCTTTTTTGCAATAGAATACTTGATTTTAGAAAAACAATACCTCATCTTCAATATTTAATAGTTCATCAAAGTAATTCTGTACTTAAATGTTGCATACCTAATTTACCTCAAATTAGTAGTGAAACTACATATAAGACCACACCAAAATGATACCATATTATGAAACCATTTATGCATGATACTAGAAATCCCTAATGTGCTAAGAATGATACCAAAAATCCGTGAAAAGTATCCAATTTTGGCATTTATGTACTTTAGAACTGTATTTATATACTTAATTTGCCAATATTGTGTACTAATATTGTGTGTTTCTATACTTTTCCAAAGGCCAAGTTGAGGCTCAATTAGACATGTGGAACAACATATAAGACACCATAATGTGACAAAACTATGATTTGTTGAAGAAATAGTTTGGATATGCACATGTTAAAATGGTTGGGAACTCAAACACCTACATATAATCATTTATGCTCTCATTCATAGTAGTATGAAAACATACATAGTTTTGGCATTTATATACTTCAGAACTATATTAATATACTTAATTTATCAATGTTGTGTACTTATATTGTGTGTTTCTATGCTTGTTTTTTCAAAGGTTGAGCTTGGCATTAATTTGATGCGTTGAACAACTCATCAGGCACCTTAATGTGACAAAATCATGATTTGTTGAATAAACAATTATAATACTACGTGTTGAGATGGTTGAAAATTCAAACACCCACATCCAACCACTTGTGCACCGATTTATACTAATATAAACTATTGATGCATGAGCTAAATAAATTCATCTGACACCACCATCAAAAATCAGTTAACCTATCACAGTTATATGATTTCTAGGATTAATACACCATGGTCTTATGATCATTCAATGGCCAGGTTAGGTTGAATTGAGCTCGATCCCTAATGTGTTAGAATTATACCAAAAATATGCAAAAAGTACCTAATTTTTGCATATATGTACTTCAAAATTGCGTTTATGTACTTAATTGACCAATATTATGTATTTATATTATATGTTTCTATACTTGCTTTTTCAAAGGCCAAGTTTAATATCAATTCGATGCGTGGAAAAACATATAAGACACCCTAACTCAATAAAATAATGATTTGTTGAAGAAATGATCATGATAGTACATGTTGAAATGATTGGGAACTCAAACACCTACATTCAACCATTTGTGCTCCCATTCATATTAATATAAACCATGGATGCATGAGCCAAATGAATCTTCCTGACACTATTATTGAAAACTAGTAAACCTATCATGGTTATATGAGTTCTATGACTAATACACCATGGTTTTATGATCATGCAATTGCTAGATTAGGACGAATTGAACTCCATCCCCAATGTGCTGAGAATGGTACCAAAAATCAGCAAAAAGGTACCTAATTTTTGCATTTATGTACTTCAAAACTACATTTTGTGTACTCAGTTCGCCAATATTGTGTACTTATTTTTTGTGTTTCTGTATTTACTTTTCCAAAGAATGCGTTTAGCCTTAATTCGATGTGTGGAACAACACATAACTACCTTAACGCAACAAAATCATGATTTGTTGAAGAAATGATCGTGATAATATGTGTTGAAGTGGTTAGGAACTCAAACACCCACATCTAACCACTTGTGCTCCAATTCATGTTAGTATAAATTATTGATGCATAAGCCAAATGAATCCTCTTGACACTATCATAAAAAATCAATAAACCTATCATGGCTATATGAGTTCTATGACTAATACACCATGGTTTTATGAATATTCAATAACCAGACTAGGCCAAATTATACTCGATCCTTAACATGCTAAGAATGATACCATATATCCACAAAAAAGTACCCAATTTTGGCAATTATGTACTTGGGAACTACATTTAAGTATTAAGTTATCCCTAGTTATGTACTTGTTTTGAGCAAACTTCTGGCATATATGTCTTTATCAATATCTATTTATCAATAAATTTTCAAATTATACTATAAATTATAAACACCATCCATTCTAGTCATCTAAATACACAAATTACAAATGTTATCCAGTTAGAATGTTAGAAATACTAAAACAATCACCTCGATATCCACATACAAAAAATCTATTCATCTAGATAATAACCATCCAAACATCGTCATTCTCCCCTAGAATACATTAAATCATGCTCATCAGTTAGAATTTTTGTAGCAATATGTGCTCGATATGCATCTATAGAACAGTCATTTGTATATGCCCAGAAATCCTTGGTGTTTTTTCATAACACTCTGCCCAAAGATATACATAAACTCCACAATTCAAGCCCCTATTTTGTTGGTGACTAAAACATATTTGCACTTCTTTTGTGGCACAATGTACCACAATGAGTGTTTTAGGTATCTAGTCATAAATGTAGCCTGCAAAAGTATTTGTTAGTTTTTATTCAAATACTTAGATGAATATATCACAAATATAAGCGAACTTACAAAAACTTTTGTCATTGCTTTTATTTGGGGAGACCAGGATGAGTTCATTTGTATGAACTTCTTCTTAGCCATGTCCAACATAAGGAGAAGCTAGTTATAATGGATGTTAATGGGGAATTTAATAAATTAGCACTTGTTTAGCACATCTAAATTCAGCTCTTCCAGGAACTTGTGAGTGCTTAGTGGACCAATAAATTTTGGAAATTCATCTTTCTTTATAGCACGCTTCTTATTTTCTTTCTTATGTTTTCTCATAATTTCCTCCGGTTAATAATTAATGTTAGAACTTGTTAAATCAAGTTACTTGTAGTGAAAATACAAAACAGACACTACATACTTACATGTACAGAGTACCACAAAATATCGTGATTACATTTTTTTTTAATGGAGGGATGCACAAGATCTTCATGTAGCAATCAATTAAATCTGAACTCAACTCTTTCTCGAACAACACATATCCTCCAATTTGCAGATTGGTCATTCCCAAATAGTAACATTAGAATAATAAATCATTATGTTACTTAAATCATAAATTTCCAATAAAAAGAATAATGCGTATTCAATATAATTTCTCCATTTTGTCTCAAAGCAAATATAAGTTAATAATTTATCTTTTTTATTAGATATCTGGGACCGCTCTCTATAATCACTCATCCTTGAAATAGATTGAAAAATTCCTCATTATTGGATAAATTAGACTCTGCAGATCCAACCTCTATCAACTCAGTATTTTGGACATCTTTCATCTTCTCATATCAAAGATGCAATACACATATCTAGTATTTCAATCCAGCTATGTAGCATATTTTCTAATGTAATTCAATATTTGTCTCACTTACATCAAGTACAAAAACTCATAAATGTAATGTTTAAAACTTGTGTACACATATCTTTTTCTTTTTTCCACAGTCCTTATGAACAATCTGCTTATTGTCATTTGTGATGTGGTGCTAGGAGGTGTAACAAAGTCTATTTCTGTTCTTTTTTTCATCATGTCACCTCGTTCTCATATACCTTTAATAATAGGAGCTATGGTCACTTCCAAGGGTGGAACATCCTTTAATTTAGGACTTTTAGGGTGAATTCCACCATTATCACCTTGTTCTTGCTCCTCATTTTCATCTTTCTCTTCATTTTCTTTTTCCACCTCTTTTTCCTCTTCCTTTTTCTCCTATTCTCTCTCTTTCTCTTCTTATTCGTTTTTTAGCTCCTCTTCTTCCTCGTTTTCTTCCTCTTTTGTTGTGGATATTGTGTAATTCATGTTTAACTAGTTAAAAAGATAAAACAAAATAAATTACATAATTCATAATTTATAAAATTATAATTGAGAATATGATAAATCAAACCGCATAAATATTGATGAAATTAAAGTTGGATCAATGGAGAGTCACAACATTTGTTGATGTCCTTAAGTCTTGATTGCTTCTCTTCGTTTAGGTACTAATAGCTGATCATGGCTTCAAGATGAAACCCATTAGCTCTCAGCAGTATCTCATCCTATGTGCATGATCACGAGGAGACTATGACCCCTCTATAGTCATGCTACCAAAAACACAAAAATCTTGTGGGAGATTAACAAGGTGAAAATATCTACAAAAAGTCACCTACTCAATATACAAAATGAGAAAGTTGTGGCCCTTTAGAAAGATGAAAAAGATTTAACCATTATGAATAATTTAGTAGCCTAATAAAAACTAATAAAATTATAATAAACACATTAGTAAATGGGCCACATGAATATATAAAATAAAATGGTCAAATATCATAAAACACAATAGAATTTATATAATAAATGGGCCATAACCTTAAATAAATAGAAACTAGATAGGCACATTGAATAAAATAAAATGTTGGAAATAAGTGAATAATTGAGGGAATTTTAAAGTTTATTTCCAGTAAATCCCAATAAAGGTTTAAAAGTTTTGAAATCAATATATAAACGAAATATAGTAGCAATTGATATCATGCAATTGGTGCATGTGCCTTCTGGGTTTGAACATACCTTAGTGTTAGGAAAATCCTTTTGAGGGAATCGTAATGGACTTAGCCTTGAATTGGGTCCCTTAAGCCAAATATCAATTACCACACACACAATATTGACTGTAGGATACAGTAATAGTAGGTTAGCAGATTAATAGCCTTGCTCAATCTTGATTCTCTTGAGGTTTTTAGGGTTAGCCCAAACCCATTGTCGCGACCCATGGCAACTATCACTGAGGTGAGCCCTCCAAAGGTTTGTGTGATCCATATCTCAAGGAAATCCTGCTTCAATCTCATTAAGAGTCAAAGCCTAGTCAAACATCACATTTTTCATAGCATTTCACCTTAGGGATGGGAACGAGGTATATCATATACATTCTTCTTAAAATTAGTGCTATATATAAGTCACATAGTATGGATTGTTCCTACCTACAGAACTTTTTTCATAGGGTCTCCAATCACAAAAGTTGGGTTATTCTTGTAGGTGACTTTCTTAAGAGCTTAGTCCACCCGCCTTGATAATTTAAGGATCTAGCCTCTACGCTAGTCCTCGAAGGTCATTTTCCATCTCATGGAATATGATACCACATGCCTCTTTTTTTTTTAAATTATTTTCTTTCTCCTTCTATTTCCTTGTTTCATGTATGTGTACCTTCTTTACAAGATAATTCTTCACAATAATATGTGATTAAATCAAATCAAAAAATCACCACAAATTCTTTGAATTGTTTGAATTCCCAATTTACTTGTAAGACCACTATTATTATGGTCATGTCCCATCTATTTGATACACACTTCCTAAGTCTTGCACATTAATAAACTCAAGAATAATATATGTTATTTTAGAATAGCTCCCAAATTCACTAAGACCCCCACGTTTTCTTTATAATTTGGAGAAAGTAAACAAGAAATAATTATAACAATGACAATAGTGCACACTTTCATTACCTCAATGAAATAATAGTGGGGTTTCCCATAATTAGTAGAATTCAAACGAACCCCACATTTCTTTGAGTTCAGAGAAAGTCTTTTTTTTTTCTTTTTAGTTTAGATGTCTGGCACCTTAAAATCTAAAAGTATAATTAAATTTCTAACATTTTATGCAATTAAACATTATCTCAAATCCCCAATTTTCATTAGAAATTGGAACAATTGCACAATAGCTCATCATGCAATAGATCAATATATATTTGATAATCTACAATTAACTCTAGTAAAGGAACATACTACTAGAAAATTTCACACATATTATTTGGGCTTATATTTGAGACAATTACTCTTTTTTTTTTCAACAACCAAACAATTAGAAAATAGCTTTCAAATAACAATAAAATAATACTGATATGGGATAGCCCAATAGGCCCAACATCTAACGAGACGGCCACAAGGCCCAAAGATGGAATCTATTTGGTCGATCGGTATCGACCTCACTTAGGAGTGTCTGCGGTTGACCCGTATCGACCTAAAGACTACTCCGATAATTCAAGCATTGAGTCTGGTTGACATTGATCGACCTCCGACGTTCACTCAGATCCCCATCGGGCATGTTGATCTGACGGGTCGAGCCCACTCCAATGATATGTGGCAGCCGATGCAATCGTTGCCAACAACTCTGACAACCCTGCCAACAACTTTGGCAGAAATGTGCCCCTACTGGAATGGCTTACTTGGGAAAGTAGAAGATTTAGCCACCTGGCACAGTGTTGCAATCTGGACATGGAATGACTCCCAACCCCCTGGCATAGGAAAAAGCTAATGCATCAGATAGGGGTACTTGGGTAAAATCACGCCCGCAGAAAACTATAAATATCCTAGGCCCAGTCACGCTCAAGGTAATGCCATTTACACTATACGCTTTACATTCTCTATATTCTGTTCGATTATCCTCTCAACTATAACTAACTTGAGCATTAGAGTGCCTTAGCTAGGGGCACCTCAACTAGTTTAACGTGTGCTGTGGTTGCAAATCTCAAGCCCAAAACAATATCTAACTCTCATTTTCTCTACTCGCAGCATTTTGCAGCATCATTTGGCACCGTTTGTGGGAATTTTGAGATTGCAGTGAGAAAAAATAGTGAACACATACAGAGTAACATTTGAAAGGGAGGAGAACCGAAGGTCCATTTCTCCACCTCTCCCTAACCCCCACTAAGGCACGATCACTTCGAGCGCCACCGCTCCCCAAGAACAGCCGGTGACGCTACCTATGTCCCAGTTGATGCAATTGATCAAAGAATAGATTTTTGCCCAAATATCGGCTCAGTTATCTGCTGTCCTAAACAGGCACACCTTAGTGCCCGCCCTTGCCGCTAGCACAATTCTACAGTCGCCACCATCGAAAAACAGACCCCAGGAGAATAGTCCCTCCCACCATGAAGCCAGGCAACTATTCGCCTAGCGCGAGGTTAGTCCTAGATGCCCGCAAGGGTAGAGGAGGCATCCAGAACCACGCAAGGAGGTGGCGGACTTAGAGGATCACATTCGACCTAATCGAGCCATGTAGCGCGATAGGATCGAATGATCAAAGCATGACTACCGTGAAGATCAAGAAAAATCTATAGATTTGGTGTATCAGCCCAGTCGAGCCCCACAGCGTGAGAAGGTTGAGCGCCTTAGGTCGGGTTTTGACCAAAATGCCACCCAGGTGGATCGGGACAAATGGGAGAAAGTATCCCATCAGGTCCAATAGTTGAATAGACGTCTCGATGAGATCTCGAGGAGAAATATTGATAGGGCTCCAAACTTGGATGCTCCTCAGAGGTCTCATTGGGAAAGAGGATCCCCATTTGTGCAGGAGATCATTGACGAACGCATCATCGTGGATGCCAAAGTCCCCACTGGCCTCCCGAGGTACGATGGCTCCACCGACCCCAACGAGCATCTCATACAGTTTGAGCACATGATGCAGCTGCATGGTCACAATGAATTTATTCATGCCAAAATGCTGATGACCACCTTCTAAGGCATCGCACTAGACTAGTTCATGAAGCTGGAACCATCAATGATCTACTCCTACGACCAGTTGTGCGATAAATTCCTGCACCAGTTTGCCAGCTGAAAGAAGGCCAAGCTCCCCCATACCCACCTCCATACCGTCAAGCAGAATGAGGGAGAATCTCTTCAGAACTTCTTTACCAGATTTAGCATGGAGGTCCTGAAGATTGATAATCCTAGGATTGAGTTTTTGATTGATGTGCTTTTTCTAGGGCTCAGGCATAAAGAGTGTGCAAATGCTCTGGTGTGAAAAAGGCCCGGGTCGATGGAGGAGCTGCTCGACCTGGCCAAATGATACATAACCCAAGAGGAGATGAACAAGCTCAAGTTTGGATCCTCTAAGATTAATAAGAAAAAGAAAGAGAGAGACAACCAGAAACACAAAGAACGAGGTCGATCTCCGATCAAACGCTTCCACAATTATATACCGCTAATCACTCTGAGGAAGGAGGTCTTATACGCTATCCAGTATGACAACCTCCTCAAAAAGCTGAGAAAATTGATGGAGACTGAGACCATGAAGAAATTGAAGAAATACTGCCATATCCACAGATAGAAGGGGCATGATATTGACGAATGTTTAATCTCCAGGATGAGATTGAGAGATTGATCAGGTAGGGTCATCTCAAGAAGTACATAGCTGTGGAAGCCTAGACCAAAGGGGGAAAAACCGACCAGACTCCTCGTAGAGAAAGGTCGGTTAGCATTAGGAGAGATGATAAAGGAAAAAAGCCCGTCCAGGATGACCGCCTACCC